>CAKNYM010045847.1:17919-54699 GCA_932195095.1 Andricus curvator | reverse complement strand
TATGTATATGTATACATAACGCATCCTTGTTTCACGCCTTGCATAATATCGAACCAGTCACTCAGTTTCCTATTTACCCTCACACTCGCTTTACTACCTGTATATATTGTTTTTATTGCTTGTAGGAGCCATCCATTGACTCCGTACTCTTTAAGGACTTCCCAAAGTTTACTTCTATTTACCTTGTCAAATGCTTTTTCTAGTTCAAGAAATGAACAGAAAACTTTCTTTCCTACTCTCAAGCTTTTTTCTGTGATCTGTCTTAAACTAAATGTTTGATCTGTACATGATCTTTCTGGCATAAATCCACTTTGGACTTCCCATATCTTTTCTTCTGTAATTGTCATTACCCTACGAATAAGTATTTTTGAGTATATTTTACTTACCGTACTTAATAAGCTGATACCTCTGTAATCATTGCAGTTGCTTTTATCTCCGTTTCTTTTGTATATTGGTACGATAATCGCTTTTCTCCAATCGTCTGGGACTTCTCCCGTCTCGATACATTTTATCAATTTGCACAACCTGTGAGGTATGTACTCGCCACCGTATTTAAGCATTTCAGCGCTAATATTGTCTACACGAGCAGCCTTACCGTTTTTTAAGTTTTTGATTATATCTCTAGCCTCAGTGACACAGACTTTTTCAATTGGGTTTTCCAATGCATTATGCTCTATGTCGTAGTTCTGTTATCCTACATCTTCACCTCCTAATAATTCTTTAAAAGAGTCTTTTAAAGCGTCTACTATCTCGTCTGAATCATATAGCATTTCACCTTTGCTGTTTCTCATGCCGCCGAACTCTGTACTTTTACTTTCCTTCATCTCTTTAAATAATAGTTTCATGGTTCCTTCAAAGTCGTTTTGTATTTTCTCTCTTCTTCTGTTCTGATTTCATCTTTACTTTTCTTGACCAGTCGTTTAACTTTCCTCTTTTTGTGTCTGTAATAATGTCTAAGTCTATTTCTCTCCTCATCGCTAAGACCTGCGGTGTTCAACATTCTCTTGTACGCTTCTTTCTGTTCTTGTTGGGCTGCCTCAATTTCATCATTTCACCATGCATCACCAGATTTTCTTCCTACAACCGCCGTACCACATACTTCGGTCGCAGTTTTAACAATGATATCCCGTAACATAGTCCAAGTGCTATCTATATCTTTATTGTTTCTCAGCGCCTCCCAAGTTCCCTTATCTATGCGTTCGTTTATCTTATTCTGAAAATCTATTCGCACTTCCCGTTTCTGTAAATTTTCAATCTTGATTCGCGTTTGTTTCGTTTTTTTTGTTCTCTTATTATATGAAAATAGAACATGCGGACACTTCAACTTATTACCACACTCCAAAAGCATCCCAAAATAACAAAATAAACCACCGTTCTTAAAAAGTGTAAGAATTGGGAAATTATGATTTTTTATCAATCATTAATTTTAAAACAAAAATTATAAGGTGTGAAAAAAGCTACCCCTACATAAAATAAATCTACCACTGCCTATCTTAAACTGAACCAGTGAAATCGTCACTGGTTGGATCAGTATTTTGAATTATGACTGGTGAACCAGTGATTCTCCGACTTTGTCTGGGTAAACCAGTAAGTGATTCAACTAAAACAGCGTTACTGAATATACCAGTGACGCCAAATGATAAATTCAACCAGTAATATAGCGCTCCACGCGGCCAAGACATGAACCTCTAGTCGTCTGGTGCGCGCGTGTCGCCGGTCGGATCTTTGCATTTTTCGAGTGAAAACCAACTTTATTGGGTACTAGTATTTGTGTTAGAAATATTTGGGGCCTTGTTGCAATAAACCCTGACTTTGAGTTTGACTTTGAGCGACACGAAAACTTGACCAAAGGACGGGCCTTCCCACAGTTAGGCGCAATATATTATATCCTATTATATTCCAGCATGGCTCGCATTTATTTTTGTGAGGATAAAGTATAGTTTTTAAAAGATAATTTCGCAAAGGATAGAACAAAAGTGATGATGAATCTGAGGTCAAAATAGCACCTTTCACGATTGGTTTTCGACATAACCTCAAAAAATCGTATTTTTGAGTATATCATGGTGAAACATGATTTTATTATAGATTTCAAGCTGCAGGATTCATATATAGTATTGATTCAGTGATATAATACCTCCCCAGGGCTAAATATGAGGGCTTTCCGGCTTTGATGAGGACAATGTTAACTCATCGCCAGACACACTACCGCTTCATTCTCACACCCTAACGCCTCCTGCAGGGCAGCGCGCCTTCGCTGGCTTCGTTACTGACTGGGCTGGAAGGTGAATCATTGTACACATCTCTTTTTAGAGCGGTTGTCATCACTTCTAGTACCTAGTGCAGTAGCAGCTATAATGAGACCGAATATTTGAGTGAATTCAATGGATGCAAATGAATGAACACTATAGTCCGAGCACGGACTATCATAAATCCTAGGATTTATGATTGAATCATAACACAAGAGGCTCAGAACTCATAGTTCTGAAGGAACGTAGTAAGCCTACTTACGATTAATATGATTAGAAAGACTTCTCTGAGAGAAGATTGTTTTAATACAGTATATTCTTGTAATAATGTAACAGATTTGTTCGGTACTATGTAAATTTGACTTAAAAACTGGGGTTTACGGCTCGAAATCCATAAAAATGCAATGCTAGTTTGCATTTTGCTGCTGAAACGAGTTTGTTTGAAAGTTATGTCATAAAATTATTAGTTATATAACTAATCTGGCTCTATTTTTTGAATCAGCAGCTTGAATCTCGTAAAAAAAAACATGTTTTTCCATGATATGGAGTGCGGTTTTTTGAGGTTATGTCGAAAACCAATCGTGAAAGGTGCTATTTTGACCTCAGATTCGGATTCAGCGACTCAAAATCCATATAATAACATGTGTCTCGTCAAAAGTTCCAGACTTTTTTCTTTTTTTGTGTGGCTGTGTAAGCTTCATAACTAACCAGCTGATGGACCACAATGCGTACGACCAGATGACTACTATTACTGAGTAACCAGTGAAATTTCACTGATTATAGAGACACACTTCAGGATTTTTTAACCAGTGAGATTTCACTGGTTCTTTTTAAGAGAATAAACTTCATATTTCAAGTCTTTCTGCTGAAGTCGAGTTTTACATGAAAGTTTACTTGAAATGCACAAAATATTTGCATTAGAAACTGAAGAGAGATCGAATATTCATTTTTATAGAAAGAGAGAACTTTTTGAATTTTATGGGGGTGATTGTTTAACTTTTCTGTGATTTTTATTTAAGGAGTGTCTCCTCAAATCAAAGAAACTTTTTTTCATTCAAGCCACCCCAGTGTACAGGGGTAATTTTTCATTCATTTTCACCCTTTCGAATAAAACCCAAACAAAGAATTTTTAAATTGCATAAACGTTGAACATTTTTTATCAGATGACTCTTTTTATGAAAAAATTGAAAAGAAAAACTAGTTCATCATAAGTACGCAGAGAATCGCAAAAATATAAATTCATTAAGGAAATACGTATAATGTAGTAGAGCAGCATATTAACTTCTTTCGAGAATATACTTACAAAATTGAGCCCAGAAGTGAGTCTAAACTCTGATTTAAGAAAATCCAATTTTTTCGAACGATCTTTCGTGAAGCTAGGTCGTTTCTCGACAGGGCGGAAGTTAAGAAGAATGAATAATACGTATAAAGAGTTTTTATTTTTCATGTCGAAGAAACTCGTTTTAGAGAGATTCTCGTAAAGTTAAGGGAAATAATTCTACGTCAGCAGGAATGAAGGTTAATGGTCCAACGCCACGAAGGCAACGACGCAACGCATCATGCAAGGGTCAAATGCAATCAGGAAGCCATTACTTTCACTCAGTGTGATCTTGAGGCAACGGTCGCAAGAGCTCATTACAAATCATTCCTCAAGTCTTTACTCCAACTGTAATATTATTATATACAAATTTGTTGAGCAATAAAGACTTGAGTCTATTTATATAACAAGTTTAGAAATTTAATTTGCGATGTAAAAAATCCCAAATGCCATGTTATGAACGGTTCAGCGTTGGCCGCCATCACTTGCTCGTTACGTGCCGCCATAAGCGCCCCAAGAATGGGTGCGAATAACAGTCCGAGGTTTGGCTTCCAAAATCGTGTCGATTCCGGTATGACAACTATTGCCTGCATTTGGCTAGCTGTTGTGCAGATGGTACATCGCAGTGCACTGATTGGCTGCATTTATTTCGTACATCTGACACTTGGCCCAGTAATGCGCCGTTGCTGGGCTAGAATCTGACTTACTTAGTGAAAACGTGGTTTGCAGGAGAAAAGTTGACTTTTGTACCAGTAATGGGCCGAAGCTTGTTCTCATTCTGGTTTTCCACTTTCAGGTATGGTTTGCCGCAGGAAAGTGACACTTGGTCTGGTATAGGGCTGATACTGGGCTGAACTTCGTCGGAAGCTTGGAAAATTCAAATACCCAGAACTGGGCCAATTTAACAGCTGCAATTGACCCAGTATCATCTTTCTTACACTGAACCAGTGAAATTGTCACTGGTTGAATCAGTATTTTGAATTATCACTGGTGAACCAGTGATTTCTCCACGTTGACTGGATGAAACAGTAAGTGATTGAACCAAAATAGCGCTACTGATTCTACCAGTGACGCCGAATGATAGATTGAACCAGTGATATAGCGCGTCACGCGGGCGACACATGGACCTCCAGTCGTCTGGTACGCGCGCGTCGCCGGTCAGGTCTTGGCATTTCTCGAGTGAAAACGAACCTTATTGTGTACTAGTGTTTGTTTTATAAATATTTGGCGCCTGGCTGCAATGAGCAGGGGATATAATATCTTTCGCTTGATAGTGGAAGGCCCCTGGCCACTTGGGTTTGACTTTAAGCAACGCGACACGTTGACATAACGACGGGTCTTCCCAAAATTAGACGCAACATATTATATCCCATTATATTGCAGCCCGGCCTTCATTTATTGTTGTGAGAGTAAAGTGCGGTTTTTGAAAGATACTTTTATAATTGTTACCACAATAGTGATGAATGATAAGTGTCCTACCTAAACAGCTGACAGACGACAAGGCGTACGACCAGACGAGTACTGGTACTGAGAAACCAGTGAACCTCGCTGATTAAACCAGTGCCGGAACTCCACTGAATGAACCAGTGAATTCTCACTGATTGTCAGTGACACATTCTGGATGTTTCAACCAGTGAGATTTCACTGGAAATCAGTGAGATTTCTCTGGTTCGTTTCAAGAGAGACTAGCCGAGATTAGCTTCCAAGCATTTATGGAGTAAATATCGCCCGAAAAGTTAACCATTTTTTTGGCTTCCCTATTGCTCTCAAAATGGACCGCACACTCGAGTCGCGGCAGTCAAAAACAGCTGATCTGCTCATTGCATCCTCTCCGTACCGTGAAGCCCAACAAAAATATTAGCTTCTCGCGCGATGTACGATATTTTTCATAACAAGCGCATCGGAAATTCGACTTTCGCTGCCTTTTGAGTGATTTGCAGTCGCCTGTTTCAACATTCGAGTCTAGTGTTGAAAACACAACTTTCGCGATATTTACTCCGCAAATACTCGGAGGCGACTGTTCGAGCATGGATTTGGTTCCTGGCATCCCCCACCACCCATCCTGCCCGTAAAACTCCCTCCGTTGCTCCGTCTGAGCTATAGAAATTCAGTCCTACTATTTATGGAACAGACCCTGTAAGTAATCCTACATTTTATTTGTTTGAACGTGGCAGATCGATCAGCCTATTTACGAGCTTTCGATGAAAAATTCATGTTTCAACTTTAGTGACTTACACCAAGACATTTCTTCTTTGAGTAAAAATGATGGAGACTAATGAAGAATGATAATAGCTTTTAATTTCGTCTACAAGGAATTTAATGTTTGCAAATTTAAAGGGAAGCTTATCTATATGAGAAAGTTGAATAATTAATTATTCATGTAAATGACATTTGATAAAAGTTATTGTTTGCATTTTAGCTTTATACTCCCTGAATGATAAATGGTTTTCACGAATTTGCCTTTTTTCACCTCATTGTTTGAGCTTGAAGGATTCTAAGAAAATTGTTTTGAAAGTTGAGATTGTGCACGTTAATGGCAGAATTTAGATTTAGATTTTTCAAAGTTGCCTGGGAAACTAGCGTAAGGACCCACCACCAAATGTACAGAAAATAGCTTTTTGTCAAAATGTGTGATTATAATTTTTTTTTTGTAATTTCGAACCAGCAGATCAATGATTCGGAAGAAAATGAATTATTATTAATTTACTCAAAAATCCGTCTCAAAAAAATTTTGGCTAGATGCTTTGTACCGATGAACTTGAAAGATTCACGATTTTGTGTACACACAATTGTTGGGGGTTGTTTTGACATACCTTAAAGATTCAAGCAAGGATACCGACATTTTCAAAAAACCAAATACCCGGGAGATGTTTCGATTGAATAATTGGCATGAAAATCACTTTAAAATAAGTACAGGTTGCGCCTCCTACCAGAAAAAGTATTGAAATTCATATGAGTGTAGTTTTAATATTCCTTCGAAATTCGAGCAAGGAAGTCGACATTTCCTAAAAAGCAGAATCACGGGAGATTTTTCGATTGAATTATTTCCTAGCAGGAAAGGTTGGTGCATTTATTATTAAAGTTGTTTTAACATCCCTCAAAGATTCAAGCAAGGAAATCGAAATTTCCTAATAATCAAAATCACGATAATTATATTATTAACGTCGCAAATCAATTTACAGTAAATGTAGAAAATGTATTAAAGCAGCAAAAGTCGTTGAATTCATTTTAAGGGTGGGTTTAACATCACTTATACATTCAAACAAGGAAGTTGATATTTCCAGAAAAACCAAAAGTACAAGATATTTTTTAAATATATTATTGGCGTCGGAAATCAATTCGCAAAAAACGTGGAAAATATATTCTAGCACGGAAAGTCGTTAAATCCATTTTAAGGGTTGTTTTAACATATATTAAAGATTCAAGCAAGTAAACAGTCGTTTAAAAAAAAATTATCGAATTTCTCACGATATCAAAAAGTTGTATTTCGATTTCTCTGGTGCATGCCATTTTTTTAGAGCATGTACAGTAAAGTTCCACAACGCCTTCTTCTGTTTTGAATTTTAAACGTGTCGACCAACCCTGATTTCCTTTAGAATCTTATGGAAACCAGAGTTGGGTAGTCACGTTTAAAATGCAAAAGAGAGGAAGGCTTTGTTGACCCTTTACTATACGTCCAAAGAAAATCTATTTACTTAAAATACATACAGGTTAGTAGTTTTTGACATGCACGACCATCGGTGCGATGTATTGCCGACCACTATTTGATAAATCATGAAAATGACGACTTCTCGTCAGCGAAATGGATTGTAGATTTTTCAATAAAACTCCTTGTGCTGAAGAAGACTCACAAAATTAACATAAAACATCGACAATTAAGATAAGTATTTCAATTTATTTCCAGGATTGCATTTTTAACCCCTAAGCAGTTTTGTGTAAAAAGCTTTTCTTTGGAAGCACATACTCTACAAAACTTGTGTGAAGCAAACAAATCTGATGAAGACTTTTCGATAACGTGAGAAATTCGATCATTTTGATGTTAGGAAATGTCGATTTTCCTTGATTGAATATTTAAGGGATGTTAAAATAAATCTTTAAATAAATTCAACAACTTTTCTTGCTATAATATGTTTCTAGCGTTTACCGTGAATTGATTTCCGATGCCAACAGTTTAATCAGAAAATCTCCCGTGATTTTTCTTTTAAGGAAATGTCGATTTTCTTGATTGAATTTTTAAGGGATGTTAAATACGCCCTTAAAATATATTCAAAGACTTTACCTGTTAATATATCTTTCCTACATTTATTGCAAAGTGATTTCTAACCCCAATAGTATAATCAAAAAATGTCCCGTGATTTATCTTTTTAGGAAATTTGGATTTCTTTGCTTGAATGTTTCAGGGATGTTAAAGCAACCCTTAAAATAAATTTAATGACTTTTCCTGCTAGCCTATGTTTCCCACGTTTATTGTAAATTGATTTCCGACTCCTCTGCTATAAAATAAAACTCCCGTCATTTTCGTTTTTAGGAAATGACGATTTCCTTGCTTAAATATTTAAGGATTTCCAAACAGCCCTTGGAATAAATGCAAACACTTTTTCTGGTAGAAAATGCTTTTAGAACTTACTTTAAACTCATTTTTTACACCAAAAGTTTAATGAAAAAATCTCCCGTAATTTTTCGTTTTAGGAAATGTCGATTTTATTTCTTCAATGTTTAAGGGCTGTTAAAACAAACCTTATGATAAATTCCCGTCATTTTGCTTCTTAAGAAATTTCGATTTCTTCCTGCGCTCATTTTTAAATGATCTTTCTTTCCAATAGTATGATGAGTTTTAGTTTCGCTAAATAATATGTTTTTTTAAAACTAATTACGAAACAATACAAACTAAAATTATATAAATTTGAATATTTAAAAATTATTCAGTACGCTCTAGAGTTTATAAAGTCCGTGTATATGGCTAGTCGTTGAGCTTTTTAGGACGAATAGCGAAAATCTTGCAAACATGATTGGTGGGGCTGCAAAAGGAAGAAGGGTTCTATCCGTTCCGCCTGGGATATTCGTCGGAACAGCTGGACGTCTAGACATTTCGAGTTAGAAAAGGAACTAAGCTTTTTTGTTTTCATTGAACACGATTTTTATTTAACTTTTAAGAGCGAACTCGAAATCCTTTAAAGCTTGGAAACGAATAGCTGCGTGATAAATATGGTGATGAAAAAGGCTTTTTTTCTCAAATTGCAGCCTTAAAAATTATTTCTTTTGGTGTAAAAATGACCCCTCATTTTCGGTAATATTTCACAAAAATATGAAGGGTTTTGGCAGAATTTTAAAAAGTGTTCAGGCCCCCAAGTTCGGTTTGCAAAATAAAATGCTCATTTCATTTAAATAATCGCTGTTAATTGTGTTTTTACTACGACAGGCATAAAATGTACTCTTTTTACTCAAATATATCACTCAGATAATAATATATCTTTATAATAATTTCACAAAGTGTAACCACTTAATTCATAACCATTAGGTTAGAATATTATTAACAAATTTAAAACTCAAAGCGTATAAATCTGAAGAAACTGGTCTGAATTCTCATAAACACCCAAACAAGAAAACAAATATAACAATTTTATGGACACAAATCCAATTAATATTAGTAAACAAATTATTGGTATCACAATAAAACAAAATTAAAAAATATAATTTTTCTAAACATTTGTGATGTATTTCGTATTTCTTTCATTTATATTCCAATACATCTTCTAGATTTTCTGTCCTATGAATCTTAATTTTTTTCACAATTTTGTAACCTAATGTTGTTCTAAATGAAGTGGTTAACTTTTGTAAAATTATTTTACAGAAGTGAATATTGAATTATTTTGTTGGATAGCAAGAAGATTCCGATTGTCTATTTTTATCTGTTTTTTTCGTCTGGCTGTGATTCCACTTACATATTTTCCAAATTATGCTACATTAATTTTGATATATTCTTAACTGATATCACGAGATATAGGACAACTTCTCGTTGTCGTCAGTCGGGAAAATTCCCGAAACCATGTTTTCTTGTAAACGTAGAAAACATATTATAGCAGCGAAAGTCATTGAATTCATTTTAAGGGTGGTTTTAGCATCACCTACACATTCAAGCAAGAAAACCGATATTTCCAAAAAACCATAAGTATGCAAGATATTTTTTTAATATACTATTGGAGTCGGAAATCAATTCGCAATAAGTGGGGGTAACTAAGAATTAGAAATAGCAAGGGTGAAATAGTATATGACGTGGACAAAGTAAAAAACGTTCATAGGGACCATCACATCAAATTATGGGGAGGTGTAGCTATGGAGCAGCACAACTGCGGCATAGAAGACGATATGTCGGAAAACCCGACTGAAAGAATTAGCGTCTCTGAGGTTAGGAATATCATTAAGAACTTAAAGAATCGGTAGGGCTCCTTGCAAAGATGGCATTGACGCTGAAATGCTTGAATACGGAGGCGAATATATATCTCACAGGCTGTGCGAGTTGATAAACTTAAGTATCAAGACGGGGGAAGTTTCAGTTGACTGAAGAAAGGAGATCATCGTCCCAATATACAAAGGAAAGGGAGATAAAAGCCACTGCAATAATTACAGAGGCATCATCTTGCTAAGTATCGTGAACAAAATATATCCAAAAATACTTAATAATAGGATGATAAAAATAACAGAAGAAAAGATCTTATGTCATCAATGTGGATTTATGCCAGGAAGATCATGTGCGGATTAGATATTTAGCTCGAGACAAATCATAGAAAAAAGTTTGAGGGTAAACAAAAAAGTTTTCTGTGCATTTGTTGATCTAGGAAAAGGGTTTGATAAGGTAGATAGAAGCAAGCTCTGGGAAGTTCTGGAAGAGTACTGAGTTAATGGATGCACAGTAAAAACTCTGGAATAAATTTGGTTGAACCTAATTTCAAGATGGGGTTCCATCTCGCTCGGAGTTGGGGTATGAAACTATCGTCTATTGTTTTTGCCGCAAAACTGTACAAATAATTGACAGCAGGTGACGTTTCGTACCCCAAGTCCGAGGGAAACGACACCTTGTGTAATGGTACCATTCACACTACCAATACTAATTTTTATTGCAGGGAAATGGTACCCTGAAATAATGCGTTAGATTCACACTTTGTTTTTTCTGTATGCCTCCTAAAAGCAATAAAATCAATATATGCAGGTAGCAAAGAGAGAGTAAATGGACAACTGAGTGACTGGTTCAATATTAGGCAAGGTGTTAGACAAGGATGTGTTATGTTCTCTTGGCTGTATATTATATTCATGGACAAGTATCTAGGAATGGCCCTCATCGACGGAGGTGTGGATTTCGGGATACTGAAGGTGCGTGGGTTAGAGTTAACAGATGATAAGGTTGTCATGGCAGAGTCAATCGAAGATTGCACAGAATGTTGAGCAAACTGAATACTAGCATGAAGAACATGTGCCTTAAAATCAACGTGAATAAAATAAAAATTATGGTGTTTTAAGGAAAGGATGAGAAAACAGTATGTAAAATTGCCCTAAACAAGGAGAGGATAGAACAAGTTGATGAGTACGTGTACCTTGGTAGTCTATTTACTAATGACGAAAAGATAGATGGAGAGATAGACAGGCGTATAAACGAGGGTAAGAAGGTTATCGGCAGGGTAGGATCCATTGTCAGAAGTAAAAATATATCAAATAAAGCTGAAATGACGATACATATTTCTATATTTACACCCACTGTGATGTACGGTAGTACCTGGACATACCAAGAAAAGGATGAGAGTGAAATTTACGCGGTTGGCATGCAATATCTGCGCAATGTGTGCGGTCAAACGCTAATAGACAAAGTCAGTAACGAGTCAATCCTCAGAGAATGTGTTGTAGATGGTACACTATTTGACAAGAGTGAAAGAAATTTGTTGAGATGGTTCGGGCATGTTGAGAGAATGAAAGATTAACGACTTGCGAAACAAGTATATCGAGGTAAGGTAAATGGTAGCTTACCCAGCGGCAGGCCGAGGAAAGAGTGGTTGGAATGTGTAAATGAGACCCTAATTCGAAAAAAATATAAAAAGCCATAGAAACACAAGAGCTTGTATGAGAAAATGTGTGGACGTAAATGAAGCTAAAGAGTTATGCCAGGACAGAAAAGTGTGGCGACAAATAGTTTATATCAACTCATATCAACTCCCTGTTCCCCGTCTACATGCGAGTGAGTCACGCTGACCCCGAAAGGGATATGGCTTAATGGTATGTATACCATTAAGCCATTTCCCTTTCAGGGTAGGCGTGACACTACCCGATTCGGGTAGTGTTTCTAGGTAGTTTTCTTGTAGTTATAAATAACTACAAGTGTGGGTTCACCACACCCACGATGTGCCAACAGCACTCAGTATGATAATGATAATAATAATATATGGTTAAGCAACCGCCACAGGGTCCCCCTGGGAGCGTCTGCCATCTAGGAAAATGAAACTGGCTCCAAGTAGAATCGCGGTAAAGCACACCTTATGACTTTGTGGACAATGTCTAGTCACCATCGACAATGTTCGTTGGCAGTGGTCATTGTCGACAAGGGCTGGGCAATGTCTATTCCAGTAACTGCATTTCTGAAATTTTCAATACTGACTACTATCTGTTCACTTTACGAAGGCCCCTCTAAAACAGCTGCACATTTTTATAATTTACTCGTAAAAAATTGCATAAAAACACAGCTTATGTCATGATAAAGCTTACTTTATTGCGCTTCAGATAAGTCACCATTTGTTTATGTACAAAAATTGGTTTGGAAAAAATCTTTCGCGAAATGATGAAAACCGTGGGGTTTTCGCGTCACTCTGTCCTTGCTTGACTTTCGATGACGACATTTTTGAACTGAACAATGTAAAAAATTTAAAAAAAATCATATAGGTGCATTCATATTTTGACTATACATACGTGAAAATAAAATTGCAATATATCAATAACAATTAACGTAAAATGCATTTGAACATGACTATGCTATATCTCGTAATATATGTAGTAGAAAGTTATATTCAGTCTTAAATTGCTTGGAAAATTTCAACAAATACAATCGAATAAAAATTAGGAATGACATTCTTAAAACCTATTATTTAATAACAAATAGCCCTGGAAGACCGACGAATGGTAGTGTGGGTGTGAGGAGACTGTGGCTATGGGATACCATAGCTAAAGGGTTCACCTCAGGGGGTCTGCCTATTCAGCAAGTTCTGAAAAGAGGAAAAAGATACTTTGATTTCCAATGGCAACTTTTCGTACACTAGCTACCTTTTTTAAATGAGCAGACCCTTCAGCTATGCTATGGTATCCCGCTGTATCCTCACACCCACACTACCATTCGTCGGTCTTCCAGGATTATTCGTTATTAATCATCGAAAGTCAAGCAAGGACAGATGGGACACGAAAAAACCACGGTTTTTATCTTTTCGCGAGGGATATTTTCTAAACAAATTTTTGTATATAAACAAATGGGGACTTGTCTTAAGCACAATAAAGTGAGCTTTGTCATAGTATAAGCTGCGTTTCCAGGCGATTTTTTTCTTCCGAGTAAATTACACAAGTCTGCAGCTGTTTTGGAGGGGCCTTCGTAAAGTGAACGGATAGTAGTCACTTTCGACAATGCCAAAACACCAGCGGTTAATGTCACTTTGCTTCAATTCTTCATAGTTCAGGGACAATAAATTAGGGAAGGCAGGTGTCTGACTGGCGGCGAGAAACTATAATTCTTTATTCGTCAGGAACGTAAAGGTATCTAGTTTTGAAGTAAAAAATTCATTTAGTGAACAGTAGTGTATTTTCATGCCTTGTGTATGAAGCCTTATTCATGGAGAATTTGCAGGCTTTATTTTTTTGTTTTTGTACATTTGTACATATTTTTTAATTAAAAATTAATAACGCTCGAAGAAATTTGTGTGTTTAGATTTTTGGAAAAGGTTTTGAAAAATCTTATATTTCACAACTAAATTAACGTTTTTTTCTTATTTTTCAGAATTGCCATTTTTTAAGATTATTAAATTTATCAGAAAAGGTCCTACATTAATGATAGAACCATCTAGCAATAATAATATAAATAAATAAATGAGCAAAAGTCAGTAACGACTTCAGCGGCGAACAGAAATTATTAATAGTTGTTTAAATATATTTTTTTCAATTAACTAAAATATAATTTCATATCATCATAGTCATTATTATATCTACCTATACATTTGAAAATAGTGAAACTGTACATTGTTTAATTAATATTGTTTTAAAATTGTTAATTAGTTATTGGCAACTTGCAAATTATCACATCATAGAATTATCCGAAAGACTTTCTTATAGTTTATTCCGTACAAAATTGAGCCTATTGACTTGAAAAGAGTCAAACTCTACATTTTCTAAAAATTGCTTAAACAATTAATGATTGTAGTGAATTGAAATATATAATTGCAAAGAGGTATCAACAAATATTAAGGCTATTCATTGAAAAATAGTCAAATTCTGATTTTTTCATATGAATTGTTTACACGATTGACAAATAGCATCAATTTTCACTCAGTTCTAAGAAATATTAATTTTTTTTACAATTTCACACCAGGAGTAGTAGTATACCATTAAGCCATTTCCCTTTAAGGGTAGACGTGACACTACCCGATTCGGGTAGTGTTTCTAGGTGGATAGTTTCTTATAGTTAGTAAATAACTACAAGTGTGGGCTCACCACACCCACCATGTGCCAACAGCACGCATTATTCTCGAATGGTCACCCATCCAAGTACTAACCGCGCCCAACGCCCAACTTTAATTGACTAAACATTGCCAATCCTGAAAAGTGATAGTTTTCAGAGAACCGACATTAGCCATGTAATTATTTTATCGCCGTCAGTTAGGCTAATTGTTCCCAGCTCGAAGGAATTGAAACAAAATGACATTGACCCCCATAAAATATTATAAAAATTTAAAAAATAATGATAATGAAAATTTTTAATAAAAATACAATGAATAGAATAAAATTGATTGATTATAAATTAAAGTCAATTGAACCATTAGTATTAGAATTAGTATAATCTCCAATCTAGATGTAAATAATAATAATGAATAATAATAAATAATAAAAAAATAGATATAAAAATAAATTGCGCCACTTTTCTGTTATTTCTGATAGGGGGCGTCCATAAATTACGTGACACTGAAAGGAGTGGAGCACCAGCAAAAATATCACAGTCAAGCACTTACGGGAGGGGTGTGGGCTTCTTCAAATTGATAACGTGGGGACAGAGGGTCGAAAATGAGCCAAAAACCGATTAAGTAATTTATGAACGTGCCCATAGTAGTGTAGGTACAAATAGTCCATTGTATATCAAGGTCGTAATGGAGGCGATTTTGAGGAGTGCTTAGGCATCAATCATATAAGCAACAGGTGCAGGGCGCGGATAGCTCTGCTGATACACAGCAGTGATACTAACTTTTCGCCAATAACCTGAAATTAGATGCAGATATGATACCTAACTTGGAGCCACAATCACTTCGATCTACTTTATCCTTAAAATTCAATTTACGCCCGTTGAAGCAGGCCTAAAATTCTACGTCAGCCCGCTCGCAGTTCCCTTCTAAGGTCTCGATGCCTCTCCTACTTTTCCTTCTCCTTGACTGCGATGTTGTGGTCGATCGGAGCCGAGAATTCGATCACGAATATAGTTATTTTTTCTAAGTCCTGGAGAATGATATCAGGCACTCTTAGGGCCGCATTGTGCCTGTACAGTTTGTGTGTTCCTGGTACGCGAAAATGAAACCCTCTGTGCCCGGATTAAGTTCGGATGGTTTGAACAAAGAAAACGTTGGCTTCTTTTTCAAGGAATGATCGTTTGTATCTCTGTAAAAGTTTCAGTGCATTTTCTTATCGAGGAGTTGTTCGAGGAAGTTTTTGACCTCTGGTTTCTTCACGTGAGCTTTCAGAAGTGTGGCATCTAGATGGAGTATTGCACTTTGTTCACTTCTGATATCCATCTCGTGTTTTCTCACTATTTTTAGGAGAGGATCTCTTCCACTTGCAACGATGTAAGCTATACCCAGAGCAATACGGTTATGAAGACATTTAATATTCAGAAGTCCGCGCCCGCGTTGACAGCCTGGGATGTATAATCGCGGAGCGGACGAATTTATATGCAAGCTTTTCTGCATATGCATGATCTTACGCGTGGCGATGTGGTAGACTGCAAGCTCGTGCTTCGCCCATAGAACTACCCCAAACGAGTAGAGTAGACTGGGACGGCAAGCATGTTAGTCGCAGATACCTTGTTCAACAACGACAGATTGACAGACCAAATCTGTCGAAGAGGATGCTTGTATCTGCTTCGGAGAGACCCCTTCACTTTTGTTACGTCCTGAATGCGGCTTTAAGGCATGCCCAGGTATGTATAGGTCTCTCCAGTGTCAAGATGTCTAATGGCACTCATATCCTCGAGCTCAGGATCCTCGGGAACGCCAATGATTCTTCCATCAAAAGAACAGATCCTCAAGTTCATCCGTATAAAATACATGAGTAACCATATGCTCGCGGTACTTAGTCATGCCGCAGAGGTAGTCAGGAGAATTGCGTAGTGTGAGAGAGTGGCAGAAGTGTGATGCGTAAGAGGAGAGGGCTAATATTTTCGCCCTCAAAGACGCCTTTCTGGATGGTGAAGCTGTTCGTTGTCAAACGATATTTTCCAGATGAGATAGTAACTCTGGTTTTCCAAAGGAGCATCAATCTCTCTATGCATCTCAGTATGTATGAATGAACCATTATATTTCCAACAGATAGATGATGAATCTGTAAGAGGTTGAATCGAAAGCTTTCCGTTAGTCAATCCAGGCCAACGACAGGAAGCACTGGTAGAATGCTGCGTCTATGCAGACGCACTTGTCACTTAGCAGGTTCTCTCGGCAGCCTGCTACACCTTTTTTCGAGCCACGTTGTTCCTACATCTCTCTCCACAGTCCACACAGGTCAAATTCTCCGAATAATCCTGTCGTTCAGGATAGCTGTAAAGATCTTGTACAGCGTGTTCAGACTAATATACCATTAAGCCATATCGCTTTCGGGGTAAGCGTGACATACTCCGTGAGGATGGGAGTAATGTGGGGGAGGGTGTATAGATTATTAGATTGATCTAGAATTCCCGTGTTGTTTATTTAAATAACATGTTCGTTCCACAATGCTGCTCCGACTCAGGTCGCTGATCAATCTCTCTAGCGATCACCCCAAGTGAAGAGCTTTACAAAGTTATCATGTAAAGCTCTCCACTCGGGCCCATCAGTATCCAAGGTTTATTGTTTCAGGCGTCATTCATTCCACTGACACTCTTCCTCATGCATTTCTTATAAATTATTTGTCGCCACACTTTCCTGTGTTGGTATACCTCTTTAGCTTCCTTTACGTCCAAGCAGTTTCGCATGCAAGCTCTCGTGTTTCTACGGCTTCTTACACTGGGAGAAAAATCAAGCTTTGAAAGGATGAACTTTCATGCTTTTGGAGCTTGTAATTTCTACATGCTGTCAAAGCATGAATTTCACGAGTCATATAGTTAAATTCATCCTTTAAAAGCAAAAAATCTATTCACGAGATAGAAGGAGGGCATACATGCTTCAGCCGCATGGGCTTTGTCGTCCGAAAACACGTAGTCCAACCTTTAAACGCTTGCGATGAGTCCAAGCTTCAAACCCATGAACTCCACCGTTTGAAATTGTGAATCTCGTGCGTTCCCCCTCCCTGCTATCGCAGCCTGGACTCTCAAGACAAGAGTTTCACAGTTTAGAACTGAGAAAGTCTTGCTTTCGGACGGTGAGCTATTTTATGCTTCTGCCCTGTGCTACTCATGCCTCTAAGGGATGAGGTTCTTGCTGAAAAAGCATGAACGCCTTGCGTTTCAAGCATGGTCATTTTGCATGCTTCAGAAGCATGATTCCCCCCTTTAAAAGGATGTTTTTTTCAAGCTATTGAAGCATGGGATGTTTCCATCGATTCAATGATTGATTTTTCTCTGAATGTATGTCTCTTCGAATTAGGGTCTCATTCACACATTCTAACTATTCTTTCCGCAGTCTGCCTCTGGGCATACTGCTATTCACTTTACCTTGATAAACTTGATTCGTCAGTCATTCATTTTTCATTCTCTCAACATGCCCAAACCATCCTAATGAATTTCTTTCATATATGTCAACTAGTGTCTCCTCTACACCACATTCTTTGAGGATTATCTCATTACTCACTTTGTCCATCAGTGTTTTACCGCGCATCATGCGCAGAAGTTTTACGTTAATCGCGTTAATTTCATTCTTATCCTATTCTTGGTAGGTCCAGGTCTCGCTCCGTATAACACACCGTTAAGAAGGCTTGTATTCAAAGGTATTAGAAATTTTAATACCTAGGAATGCCGTTTCTATCCTTTTTTGAATGCCCGATTAGGCAGTGAAAATATTCAGATTCCAATCCATTTCAAAGCCGATCGGAGCTGTCAAACGTAACCTGAAATAAATTAAAAACACCATTTTCGTTTAAAACATGGGAAGGCGTTTCAAAAGCATAAAAGTTGAAAAATCTAATAGGATTATGCATAAAAATAAATCACTTCATCATAAAACTCACGCCTAAAGTTTTTTAAAATTATTGTTTGAATTTAAAATAACAATAATTCTATAAAATTGGTATACAAAAATTATTGTAAAAACACGTGCGTCTCAAACGAAAAAAAATTCTCCCTAAAAGTTGTCCGAACCTAATAACATTTTCCAAACAAACTTTGCAAGAAAAAATTCAGCATTAGTTTGGCGCGAAGTTTCTTTTTATTTATTTTTTAAATTAACAATTTGATGTTTTAAGAACGGTTTTTGTAATTATTTAAAATTCAGAATTTTCCATCCAGAAATGTACTTTTATCAATTATTTTAATTTTAAATTCCAACAATAGTTTTAAAACAGTTTTAACATTTTAAAAAATCTCTTTTATTAAAAATATTTGATTATTTCATCTTTAATAAAAGAATAATATTGATTAAAATTCGGGAATTTTATAATTCTAGAATTTTTATGTTCGGATAGTTTATAATTCGGCAATTTTCTCTCGGGAATTTTCAAATCGGAAAATATTTTAATAATGAGAGGCAACTTTTGTAGGCTAACTGCAAGCGTTCAAAGAAAAAACTACATATGTGAAATTTAAGTTTCTCAAATACTCCTTACCATAATTTATGGGATTATATATACAAAATTTGTGATTTCAGATCCCATATTTGATTTGCGTTTTTGAATTTGTAATTTTCGACGTCAAATTCGTATTCAGTTACCTCAAAAGACCCCTTATACTAAGTTTCATAAAAATATGTGAACATTTACAAATTTAAGGCGCCATATTGGATCTGCCATTTTGAATTCATAACTTTTGACGCCAAATTCTAAATCAGCGATCTGAAAAACCCTTGTGTACTAAGTTTCGTACAAATATGTAAAAATTCAGAACTTCTAGGCGCCATATTGGATCCGCCATTTTAAATTTATGAACTTTTGACGTAAATTCGAAATCTGTGACCTGAGAGACCCCTTTTAACAAGTTCATATAAATCCAACGAAATGTTGAAATTTTGCCACTTTTGGTGATCCCCAGCCCACTGTGTACCGAATTAAATACGAGTACTTGTTCAAGCTACGCTATATGGGCGATTTTTATATAGATTTTTATATCTTTGTCCTTCGCAACTCATTCGATGTTCCTAAACCATTTTTGACCTTTAAAGGGCTTACAACTGTAAAAAGCTGTAAAAAGCTCAAAAATGATGAGCTTATCAGTTTTCATCTTTTTCACGTGTCCTACCCTACAGTTTTGCATATGGGTAATACTTCACAAAGAAGTCACGTTTGTTTCCAAAAGTGGGAATATAATCATATAGCATTTCACCTTTGCTGTTTCTCATGCTGACAAACTCTGTACTTTTACTTCCCTTCATCTCTTTAAATATTAGTTTCTTGCTTCCTTCAAAGTCGTTTTGTATTTTCTTCTCTTCTTCTGTTCTGATTTTATCTGTACTTTCCTTGACTAGTCGTTTAACTTTCCTATTTTTGTGTCTGTAATCATTTTTGAGCCTATTTCTCTTCTCATCGCTAAGACCTGTGATGTTCAACGTTCTCTCGTACGCTTCTTTCTTTTCTTGTCGGGCTGCCTTAATTTCATCATTCCACCATGCATCGCCAGACTTTCTTCCTACAACCGCCGTACCACCACTTCAGTCGCAGTTTTAACAATGATATCCCGTAACATAATCCAAGCGCCATCTATATCTGTATTGCTTCTAAGCGCCTCCCAAGTTGCCTTATCTATGCGTTCGTTTAACTTATTCTGAAAATCTATCCGCACTTCCGGTTTCTGTAAATTTTCAATCTTGATTCGCGTTTGTTTCGTTTGTTTGGTTCTCTTTCTTCTCCATCCCCGCCTTAAGTTAATTTTGGAGACTATAAGCTAATGGTCAGTATTGCATTCAGAGCCCCTCACGACTCTTGTATCTTTTACTAGTTCTCTCAGTCTTTCATCCGCAATAACGAAGTCAATTATATTGTGGCTATTTCCTTTACGCCAGGTGTACATGTGGATCATTTTATGTCTAAACCAAGTATTTGTAATAAATAGGCCCTTTTCTAAGCATAAGCTAACTAATCTTTCCCCGTTATAATTTTGTCTTGAATCCCCAAAATTACCTAGCACCCTTTCTGTATCTGAATCCTGACGTTGGACGCCCACCTATCCGTTCATATCTCCTAGCAGAATGATTGTTTCACCATGATCGCAAGTACTTATTGTATCATTTAAAGTGTCCCAGAAGGCGTCTTTGACTTCTATCAGATCACTTTCGACTGGGGCGTAGGACGCTATGATGAATAATCTTCTGATTCCTACCTTCATTCTAACCTACAGCAATCTGGGCGATACATATCCTTGATCTTTGAGATGTTGTCTTGCTTTTTCATTCATAATCAAACCGACTCCTTGTCTACCATGTGATTCACTATCTACTCCTGACCATATTTCGAAACCGCCTTTCAACACCCCATTTTCTATGTTTCTACTTTCCCAACCCTTTTTCTTCGTCTCAGGTACACATAGAATATCTAGTTTCCTTACATGCATAGTTTCTTATAGTTCTCTTACCTTAAGATCATTCACTCCTCTAGCGTTCCAAATACCCAGTCTCCATTCATCGCTCGAATCAGGTAAAGGATTTTGACAGTTCTGGGTCAGAGCTGAGTAGATCTGACCTACTGGCCTGGGACCCCAAGTAGATACAGGATCTACGTTTGGAGACCCCTGCTCTAGATACAGGGTGCTTTTTTTTTAACTTGAGAAATCGAAATATCTCAAAAAATACGCATCCTATGAAGAAAATATCCATAATAAAAACTTTTTATTTTCGAGTGGGAAAAGCGACTTTGAAAAAATTTACCCCCCCCCCCCCCAGGAGACAGGAGTGGGGATTACTTTGTAATTTCAAATATTTTCGATGTCTCAAGTTAAAATAATAATGTAATAATGGACAGTTGCACTACCCGTGTGGAAAAATTTCGTGGCAGTCCTAAGTAGAGAGATTGGCTGGCTAGTCCGAATCTAGACCGTCTACTTAAGACAGTCTGACAGGGTGTTGGCCTTGACCCTCTCAGACGGACTCGATTGAAAATTTTTCAAAGTGTCGTCGAAACGGTCTGGCTTGCCCCCTCTCAGACGGTCTGGATTGGAAATATCTAAGTGCTATCGCGACGGTCTGGTGTGATCCTCAGCAGACGGACGTGATTGGGAAAAGTTCGAAGTGAATTGGGCAGGATCGTTTTCTGTTGACGTCATTGACAACGTATCTAGGTTTGTATATACATTGTTTTTCGGGAATTGTCGAGCAATATAATATACAGTTATCAGATAAGGTAAATCGATTTTTTGTCAAATTGCAACCTAACCTACAAAATACCAGAGAGGCATATATATATATATATATGTCTTATATTTTATAAAATTCTGTAAAATAAAAAAATTGTCTTTAAAATTTTCTAGATTCTTTTTCGACACATCTGATATATTCAAAAATGTTTTGTTAATTCTTGTCATGAGTTTTAGAAGAATTATGTTCATATAACTTTAAAAATAAACTGATACCAGCTTCATTTGAATCTTGCCGCTCTGAGCTGGAAGTTCGGGAGAAAATCGCCAGGGCGCGACGCGCTGCCTCTCTCGCAATAGAAATAACACGTCGAGTGTTTAAGAGAGCAGTCGACACGAATCAAAGCATACTTACCTGGCGCAGAGGAAGGAAGGATTGGGAAGGGTACCGGCTGCTGCGATCAAAGAAGAGGACAGAACTGGAGGGAGGCTCCAGTGGTGGAGACTCCACTCGAATAAGAGAACTGAAATTAACCAATTTCTTATTATATTTTTTTATACATATGTTTCGTCAATGTAGTATTATTAGAGACTATTTCTGTAATTCTTATACTTGTTTCCCTCCTCTTTTTCTATGGTTTAATCTAGACCATCGCGTGGTAAAAGCTTTACACGTCTGTCCAGCGTCTGATTAGCTGGTCTAGTCTGGACGAGCTGATCAGCGGCTGGTTAACGCCGTCTAATCTAGTCTATCTCATTCTGGCCAGCGGCGCTATTAGACCGTCTGTCCAGCGTCTGAACAGACACAAGATGGTCTGACCAGCACCCGGCCAGCGCCCCGAAATTTTTCCACACTATCTAACTACTCTAGTCATTTCGTGAAACGACTAACGTGTTATCCAGCACATAGTGTAATAATATTCAATGAATATAATTTTAGGTAATCATCACTTAGCCCTATAGGTTCTAATTGCTTTTAAATATTAATTTTTTAAATGAATAATGTTTTTATGTAAGTAATGGGAACGAATCTCAAATATTTTGATCACTGATTTTTATATCACACACAGAATGTTCTCGGATACGTTTTATTTGTATATGTTGTAAGATTTTGTTTCGTTTAAATATAAATAATAGACTCCTTATAAGTAGTCTTATCTACGTAGCTCTTTAAACGTGAAATTTTAATTTATTCATGTTTAATGATTTGAAGAAAATTTATTTTAAGCAAAACAATGTAGTGCATAATAGTATATTGTATACTTAGGACGGAAACAGTCTTTTTATCCAAGTGTGAGTATTTCAAACAAGCGAGAATTTAAAGACGTTTGCTTCCTTTGTACGGATAAGTGGATGAGCTATGCCGGTTCTAATGCAAGATTCCTACCTTACGGACATCGAGAAGATTCTAGCTGTAGTGGTTCGTGTCCGCGCTAAATTTTTCTAGAAAGTGGTTCATGTCCGTGCTAAACTTCTAGAACATTCTCGAGGGTCCTGATGACGTCATCATGCATTCCTACCTTACCGGAATTGATACAAGAGGGGTACTGGACCTACTTTACCGACATCGAGAACATTCTACAGCTGACGTCACAAAATAATGTTCCGCAATTCTGATTCATGCAAACAGCTTCGAGGTTATTTCTTATCTCAATCATGTCGCGTAAATACTTTCAAGGTTATATTTTGCTTTATCATGGTAATTTCTACTGCGTCATATAGTTATTGCAAGAAAAACAAGGATGATTTATTGCTTCCTTAGAGATAACATATTTATTTATTGCGCAAAAAGGTGCAGGTGTACAGATGAAATTTGATACGGAGGGCTATGCATGACATCCTCTTTTTGCCTATAAATTTGATTTATTGCTTCCTTATAGATAACATATTCAACTAAAAATTCATGTCTTTATTTAGTGCGCAAATAATTCGTGAATTTTGGTGAACAAGTTCAAGGTTATTTTCAATGACGCATTACATTTTGCGTTGCAAAAAAATGATATCCCAAACGTGTTGATTATAATGTAGAATCTTCTAGAACTCAAGGATAAAAGAGGAAGATAAAAAAAATAAAAAAATATTTCAAGCCAATTGAATAATATAGTTAAGAGAGTGTCTAAAGGAATACAGAATTTCTTATGGTAGGTCATATGTTCGGGATTCTTGTCGCTTTATTTTGGCATCGAGTAGCGAGCAAGGACTAGAGATAATATCAAAACGTGTTTAAACGTTTGGATTTTAGAAAACATCTCATGCACTGACTGCCTAAACCTGCATATATTTCATTAGACTCTGCTTCGTTCTCTAGAGATCAGTTCTTTTTACTGCTCGCAAAATGTTCGCTTTCTTAGTCGAACCACAAAGCTTAAAAATCATTCTTTTGACATATGCTAGGCCCGTCAACCTCTCAACGAGCTATATGTAACAAGATACTGCAAACAATTTCGAGACTCGAGACATCGAAATATCTCAAAAAATACGCATTCTATGAAAAAAATACACGTAATAAAAACTTTTTATTTTCGAGGGAGAAAAGCGACTTTGAAAAAATTTACCCCGCCCCACTCCTCTATGAGGCAGGAGTGGGGGTAACTTTGTAATTTCAAATGGTCGCTTTTCCCCCTCGAAAATAAAAAGTTTTTAATACGGATATTTTTTTCATAGGAATCGTATTTTTTGAGATATTTCGATGTCTCAAGTTAAAAAAAACACCCGGTATATATTGAGGGTGCACTGCCCGGCGCTTCTTATATCATACAAAAACACTTGATATGAAGTCACATAACTTTTTTATTCACAGATATATGCTTGTTTTTCATCCTTTATTTCCAAAGGTCACACGTCAAAGATTAAAAAAAAAACATTTTAATATAAAATTAATGTAATAAAATGATTGAAAATTTTCAATCATCCACTAAGGCTACTGTATAATATAGTTTTATAGAAATCGAGGATGATTTTTTATTGCTTTCCAGCTAACTAATTTAATACAGCGGTCAAATTTTTTTTGTACAATGTTGAATCGTTTTAGAACTTTGAAATAAAGAGGTAGATATATTACTATCAGAGACCATAAAAACCTACCTTACCGATTTTCTACAGCTGTAGTGCTTAGTTTCTAGAATATTCTTGATAACGTCATCAACTTTTACTGCGCAATTTCTGGAAAGAATTTTCGTAAACAAGTTCAAGGTTATTCTAATGACACATTACATTTTGCGTTGCAAAAAATTATATTCCAAACGTGTCGATTATAATGTAGAATCTTCCAGAACGTTGTTGCGTCATGTGATGCAATATCTGGCAACATTGCGCAAAAGTCTACAGAAATTTGGTAGAGGAGGTAAGTGTCTATAAAAGGAGCTATGTGCTTAGTTTCTAGAATATTCCTGATGACATCATCAAATTATACTGCGCCATTTTTTTCGTAAACAAGTTCAAGATTATTTTCAATGACACATTACATTTTTCGTTGCAAAAAAATTATATCCCAACGTGTTGATTATAATGTAGAATCTTCTAGAACTCAAGAATAAAGAGGAAGATAACAAATTAACATAAAAAAATATTTTAAGCCAATCGAATAATATAGGTAAGAGAGTATCTAACGGAATAAAGCATTTCTTAAAGTAAGGTCATATGCTCGGGATTCTTATTGCTTTATTCTGGTATCGAGTGGCGAGCGAGGACTCGAGATAATGTTCAGATGTGTTTAAACGTTTTGATTTTAGAAAACATTTGATGCACTGACCGTCTAAGTCTGCATACATTTCATTAGTCCCTGCCTTCGTTCTCCAGAGCTTATTCACACGTGCTTTAACTTATAGATATTAAGGGTGCACTGCCCGCCACTTTTCGCTTCTTATGTCATATAAACACACTTAATATGAATTCACATGCCTTTTTTATTCGCAGATGTATACTCGTTTTTCAGCACCTTTTTCATCTCTTATTTTGAAAGGCCAGTTTTGCCCATTGCACGTTGAAAATTTTAAATCAATTCATAAAAAAGGCTAAATACAAAATAAATATAATAAAATATTTCGAACTTTGCAATCATCCACTAAAGCTACTGTATTAGTAGATGAGTAAAGCTAGGTTCTGAACCAAAAAGTAAGATGGAGTCTGGATACGCATTATAAGACGGACTTTGAATCTCACTTTTGGGTCACTTTTACAAGACGCACTCTGGATATGTATTCTCGGAGGGTTCTGAAAACATCATAGAATAATATTGCGCAATTATAAGAACATAATTCATGTAAACAGCTTCAAGGTTATTTCTTATCTCAATTAAACATTTCGTGTAAATACTTTCAAGTTTATATTTTGCTTTGTCCTTACATTTTCTACTGCGTCATATAGTTATGAGAAAAACAAGGATGATTTATGGCTTCCTTATAGATAAACATTCATTTAATACACAAAAGATGCAGGTGTACAGATGAAATTGGATATGGAGGGCTATGTATGACATCCTGTTTTTTCTTTATATATTTGATTTATTGCTTCCTTATAGATAATACTTTTAACTAAAAATTCCTATCTTTATTTATGTAGTGCACATTTAACTCGTGAAGAACATTCTGCAGTCTAGAAAAACTTCTGGAACTTTAGGATATATTATTAGAGAACATTCTACAGTTAAAGTGGTTCATGTCCGTGCTAAGTTTCTGAAATATTGTGATAACATCATCCTGAATTCTTACCTTACCAACATTGGTACAAGAGAGGTACTGGACCAGGGGGACTGAACCACTTTTACAAGAGGGCTATTGAGTGAAATCTATGTATTTAGATGCGGGATACTGAACCACTAATACAGAAGGGATACTAAGCCACTTTTTACAAGAGGGTTAATGAGTCACTTTTCCAAGAGGATGCATCTCTACTTTACCGACATCAAGACCATTCCACAGCTGGTCACAAGATAATATTGCGCAATTGTAAGTGCCAAATTTGTCTAAGCAGCTTTTCTAGAAAAAGTTTCAAAAACATTCTACATGTAGTTTGATAATAATAATCTGAGGATATATAATAATGCATAATTATTTAATGTGTGTTCGGTTTATTGGAAGAGCTTGCTCAATTGACACTACTGAAAGACAGTTGAATTAAAGTATTTATTAAAAGAAAAGTGGTTTGTTCGATAATGGCTTTTCAGTGAAAATTGTATGATCAATGAAATAACATTCATATTTGAGAATGTTGAGGATATCAAAGGAAGTTTAATAGCAGAGATGGTAATACGTATATGTACATAGTAGTCATACCCATGAATGCGACAGAGACGTTCCTATGTGCCATCTACTAGCCTCTCACTCGCACTGACGCTTCCCTATGACTACTATGAAATTGACCTTACCGTATATTGCATTCCACGAAAGAAAAAAGGCGAAGGAACGCATTTAAACAAAATATTTTACTCTTATTACATCACGCGTAAAGAAAAATGATGAGTATACCATAGAAAAGTATGAATACAGCCAAGACAAAGAAGCATCCAAATAAGTGCTGGAACGAGAGCTGTTATGTCAATTTGGATGAGTTAGGTGAATATTGTAATAATCTGAATGCTGATTACATTACAACATAAACGAAGTTTTTTTTTCAAACTAACATTTATGACATCATCTCATTGGTTTAAGCATGAACGTCTATGGTTTAAATAAAGAAGAAACAGTTTCAAGAAAGTCCACGAAACACCTTCTTATGATGAGGAAAAAGAAAGGATAAATAATAATAATAATATGAGTGAAGCATGTGACAGCAAGGTATGAAACATGTGTGTGTAGGCTAGAGAGAGAGAGAGAGAGAGAGATAGAGATAGATAGATAGATAGATAGAGAGAGAGAGAGAGAGAGAGAGAGCTATGTATTAAAAAAAAATTAATTCTAAAAAAAAATTTTTGTAACATTTGCAAGATTTCAGAAGGCTTTGTGGTTGAGGGACTCAAAAACAATCATAAATCTCACAGCATGCCTCTGCAAATGAATCAAACCATATACAAATTTTGCATGAATCTTGTGATCTCATAACATCCAGTGGATCATAGTGAGAGATTTAGAATCTTATATCGATATAGCTCAGATGTCAAATAAAGTATTAGCAATGAATACCTGGTAGCCCCGTAATAATTTTTAATAATATGGATTCAACTATTTTGGGATGCAGAACATATAATTCGAAAGTTCTTGTTAGAATTTTAAAAATCAGCTACATAAATATTATAATGGACTGTAAGAAACGTTGAAATCATCTTTCGCATAAGAGAGTAATCTGCTGAAAAGATTCAATTTACTTAGTTGAAACATTGAAATAAAGTATCATGAATGATAAAATAAATTCAGCAATATTAAAATCTAATGCAAGAATACTGTGAATCAAACATTAAAAAATAATACAATGATCTAGTGATAACATGCAAATCTACTTTCTAGAACTATTAAATCAACATTTAGTGATATAGAAATATATCAAATAATACTGAAAATGCTAAATGAAGTATTGATTGCGTATATTAAAATCTGCTATTATATATAACAGCTGCAAATATTGTTCTTTCTTAGAACCAACATTTAAAAAAAAATTGTAGTTGAATAAATCCATTTAAAGTTTTAGAGATGAAACTAGTTTCAACTCTTCGGTCAAAAATGCAACTCTCAATCAATCTCAATAGGTCAATCGATGCGTCTCAAGGACGCGAACAAAAACTCTACATATAATATTGTCGTGTTTTGAATAACGAAAAAATTTTGCTCATATAAACAGAATAAACCAATTTTTGAAACTTCATAAATCGGTACTAGTGGGTCAAAAAAGTTTCAAAAATAGGACGACCGATGCGTTTTAGAGACGCAAACAAATAAGTTAGATATCGTATTGTTGTATTTAGAATATCAAAAAAGTTTTTCTGATATAAACAAGGTACATTTTTTCTTTTTAAATCTCTAAACGCAAAAAAAAATGTTACTAAATGGTCGATCTAGCTCATAATCCTAACAGACCTGGATATCAATCCGAGCTACACTTCATCAAAATTTCATGCTCTTTTACTTTTCGAGATATGGTGAACAGAAAAAAGTTACACACACACAGACATTTTTTTAAAACTTTATTTTCGAGCTCCTGGGGTCGAACTATATCAAAATATGTCAAAAAAAGTATATTTTAAAATTTAGGTCATTACAAACCTTCCTCTATGAGGAAGCAATAATCAATAAATAGCGTCAATTTAGTTAAGAATCAGCATTTTTGGCCTAAAATAACCTTGAGCGACCGCTAAATATGTTTTTTTTTAATTCTCAAACAAATCACAGATCATTTTCTTAGCAAAAGGAACAATTTGTAGGGGTAAAATATTTTAATTTCACTCCTAATACATGTCACCTTTTTTATTTCATAGAGTCATCGCATTTTTTTGTTTAGGTATATGTAATTTAATTATTTCTTCAGGGTCTTTTGATGTTTTGATTCATTTATGTGAATTGTCAAATATAATTTGCACGTAAATTGGTTTACCGGAGGTTCTGCAAATTACCTTCAAGGATGACGAACGACTTCAGATCTTAAATCACATTTCTATCCGGAAGTTCACAGGGTAATAAAAGTTCTTCGAAGTGAAGGAATAGAACGCATCCTGTCCTTTGCAGATGCTTGCTTGAGATTTTTCGAAATGTCAAGGTTTCTGTCGCGTCGATTGAAAACCATACCCTGAGGACATCAAAACTCTTGAAGTTAACGAAATAAAGCGAAGACGCAGAAATACGGAAACTCGTCGGACCGTTCAAGTTCCTTTGGGAATTTAGGTAAATTATTTTTCTACGACTAGGCTCATGAGCAGGATATCGCTGTAATTGAAATTCTTGTAACTTACGGAACAAGTAATTTAGGAATTTTCGTATTCTTGTACATTACATTTTAATAAGGTTGATCTTTGGCAAAATCTCCCATTGAAGACATGAGCTGCATGACAGCTGGATAAAAAAGAATTTTTTTTAATTCTCTTTTTAATTCTTCCAAGTCATTTAGGACTCTATATTTATCGACAAATATTAGGAATTTGTAAAAAGGATTTCTCATTTCAAAATAAGAAAAAGAATTTTAAAGTTGTAGTAAGAACTTGAAATCTAGTTGTCATTCTCATGTCTCCAACTGGTATTAGTCTTAATAATTGAAAAACTTATTGAAACTGTTTTAGATAAACAGTAATTTTAAATTTAGTGAAAATCATCAAAAGGATTGGAGTGCATAAATTCAATTTATTCTGTCTTCAAAAAAAAAAGTTTTTTAATCTAATATTTTGTATCTGTTATTTTGTATTGATTATTATCTTTAATTTTCAATCAATATCAACGTTACTCCAAAAAAACTTTTGTTAATGTAACGAAGATTCAACTGAATTGTAGGAGATCGACACAAATTAACTCTTCGACTAAACCCCACTTTCCCCATTTACCCTGAATACCCCACTCTCAATAAGCCTTTAGGCATTACCTGACATACTCAAACTCTTAATCCTGAAAAGTTTTTATATCCCCTATTGTGTGCAGTCGGATTTTCGTTAGAAGCGCTCGCATTCGCCTGAAAATTTGATCACAGTAGTGAAAACTGCAGAAAACCAAAACTCCTGAGGGCAGCCTCAAAGACGAGTTTGTATGTAAACATTCGATAGCGCCGAGTATCCACATACATCCTCGCCGTCAAAACTTCTGCTAAACTGAACCAAAGATTTTTCTCAAGTAAATGTGATTAATCTTTTTTTTTTTAATTATGTATGTGTATCGAATAAGTTTTAAGCAACTAGACCAATTATTTGAAAACAAAAACTATGAATAACATATTGCTTTATTTTGCTGAATTTCTGGTTTCATTCACCAGAACGAAATTATTGGTTATATATCTCTTCCATTCGTACAGAAACTCTGATAATTACAGTGACTAAGTAGGTTAAACACACATCTGGCGAAAGTCCAGAAGCTTTAAAGGTCATATCACTTTCTCTTCAGTTTCCAGTTGTACTTTTATCATCATTGATTTTATAACAGATGTACGACGCCTCAAATAAAAGAAGAAACTTTCTTTGATGAAAGACATTTTTCGTTCAAGGAATTAAAAGAATTCTAAATTTTTTTCCGAAATTTTATTAATAATAATAATTTAGAGGACTCTATAAGCCTCTAATAATTTGTGATTAAAAAAAAAAAAGAATATTGACTGAAAATATCAGAAACCACTTGAAAATAATTTTTTTTTTTTTTGGAAAACAATTTTTTTGCAATTATAAACATTTAGGACGAGAACTCCTTTAGGACTTCCTCAGAATCTTTCATTTGATTTCCCAAACTTTCACACTCAATATCTCATTTCGTATGGACATAGGGTGTACGTAAGAAAGATCGATAAGGTCGGATAAGTAGTACATGGCTTCAAGATAAAAATATCTTATTTTGTATAAAGCAAAAAGAATACCTTTCAAAATACCTAAGGAGCTGTTCAAGTATTACGTAAGCACTTTTAATGTCACTTTACCCTCACCCCCACCACCACCAAAACAAGAATATAAATTTCCTACACCGCAACCCTCCTCAATATTACGTAATATTTTCTTACTCCTATTTTTTGGCTGGAAGCATATTTTTTTAATAAAAGGAAAACAATACAATTATTATTTTAATTAAATGCAATAATATTTATTTGCTCATAAATAATAATTACTCCTTATATTGCGTAGAAATTTCAAATAACGTAATGCAGAGCTTTTTTTTAAACTAGTAGGAGCAAATTAAATTTGATTAAATTTTGAAGTACGAAAGTAGAAAGCTTTTAAGAACAATTATAAACACTTTTGGTTAAGTCTTTTCTATAAACTGATATACTATAACTGATTTTATTACGAAGACAATCCCTCCCCTACGAAGTGCTTACGTAATTTTTGAACGCTCCCATCCATTTCGCTTAAAAATGCATTTTTTTATTTACATAAAGAAATACTGTATAAGATAACGGAAAGAAGATCGCAGAGAATAATGAAGAATTATTTTCTACGATCTTCTTATGTCTGACTGATGAAATTTATGACTTTAAATTAAGTATATTTCTAGACTTGAGTTTATCCTCAAGCGTTTTTTCTAGCAAATGTTTTGTTACTTTAAAATTTTATGATTCTTATATAATTTTTCTTTAAATAAACGAAGAATTCTCACTAGAATCTATACATAACTCGGAAATCAGTTTTTTGTAAATCATAAAAGGGCTGGTTGTTTGCTTCCAAGAGCATTTTTCTACTGACGCAGTCGTAAATAACCCATCTGAGCCACCTCTTGAAAAATTTGTATTAATTTCTAATTGTATTTAAACCATTCAGTTTTAAAGGGCATAGAAAAAACAGAACTGAATGTTTGTTGCGGGTTATTTTCAATTAGGTAATGTTGTATTTTTTCGCATTGAGACAGAAGAAAATACAATAAAGTTGACATGGCAACCATACCCAATTTTTTGTTGCAGGTGAAATCGGGAAAGCTTGTTTTTTTTCTAATTTTTAGGCAGCTCACAATACATCATTTTTTAAATTTAAAGATCCTCACCTTACCTTTCGCCTTTTTAATTCCTTATAAAAGTTATTTCTTCATGTTTTGTACATCATAATTAGAACATTTCAAACAAATGTCAGAATGAAAGGTTATACATTTCCATCAAACAGAAAAATTGATAAAAATCAACAAAATTGATTGACAAAACAAAATTGATAAAAATAGAAAAGTACATGGAATTTAATGGACGACATTTATAAGTGCATTTCGACGGCTCCACTGCAGAGAGCTCCAGTTCTAGTTCAGTCCTTATACAGCTCCAACTACCGCTCTAAGACAATTTTTTCGATTTTGAGTTTTTATGTTAGCATGAATAAATAGATTATTTCGCGTCGTCTGGTAAAATATTATAGACTGCTCGAACTTAAGTCGAGAAATTTAGAAGCAGGGCTGCAAAAATACATGTACGAAATAATTATTGAAAGCAGCGTGAAGCGAAAATTTAAGTTTTCAGTATGATGAATTATATTTAAAAATTAAATTTCACAACGTTTTCAATAGTTAATGTTTTGAATGTGTATCTTTATAACCCTGATACTAAATCTTTCAAAATATATGATCGACACATGAGTTGACAACCTCGTGGGTTAAAATTACCACGTGATAACGTGTTGCTTTGTGAATTTGAGGTTAATGCTCGATGCGTGTTCGTTCCGCGTGTGAAGTGCTTATAATGTTTTTTTGTGATTAAAAAATAAATCTCACTAATCTTATAATTTTGTTACATTGGTGAATAGAATGACATAACCTGCAAATCGTTGGCGAAAAGCATATTAAATATAGGAAACATATATAAATGTGCCAATATTTAAACAAAAAGCTTTCTTACTCCTTGAAATGCTACTTCTAGACAAAATATAGTGTTTATTATATTGATTACTTGAAATAATATTAAAAATGATGTTCACTAATATGAACATGTTTATTGGCAAATGTTCTTTAACAGTATTCAGGCAAAAATTAAAGCTATTTATAAATACCATTTTCATTATTTTGTACCGTATTTCTGAATTTTGAAAACGTTTTTAAACTCTAATGGGCTCTCCTGAAAAATTTGGTAAAAGTGACTTAGAGCTGTACGTATACGAGCAGAAAAAGCCTGAAGCGGTATACGGACAGAACCAGAACTAAAGCACTCTGTAGTGGAGCCGTTGATTTATATAATTGAAAGTAATATATATATATATATATATATATATATATATATATATATATATAAATTGTAACTTATTTTATTAATTTAAACTAATTTTGCAGGAAGTCTTGCCCTCCCTTCCCCTCCACCAGGGTACATTTTAACTGTTTTATGTTATCCCGTATCGACTTATCATTGGCCACTGATGGCAGAATGGGGCATGACTTACTGGTATTGGTCACTGATGTTAGAGTGGGGGAATCTGCTGGCTAATTAGCTCACTGAGTCTGTATGGAATTACATAAAAGAGACCACTGGAGAGATTTAAGTCACTTGATCTCAGATTTTTGACGATATCTATGTTTGAAAAATTCTAATTAGACAGTTTTCAAAGTTTTCGAAGTCTAAAGTCATGAAGGAAGAAATTTTGTCCAAACGAGATCGCAAGAAATTTTATAAGGAATGATTTCAGTTTTTTTTTACAAGATGAGTGCTGATGCTGAGAAAATGTTCTGGTGGTGTGATCACAAGTCCTCTTCTACAAGTGAAGTAAGTTTAATAATGATAAATCTTTTAATTTTAATAGTGTACAATTTTAATTACGTAATAATGACGTAGATTTTAATTGCGTGAAAATGACGTAAATTTTAATTACGTAATAATGACGTAAATTTTAATTACGTAATAATTACGTGAATTTCAAGTTAAAATCCTTCAATATTTTAGAAAAAGAAATTGAGCCCTAATGGGTTCTTTATTATTATTATATCTATTATATAACATATTATTTTTCTTTGTTTCAGGTCATTAAAGAATTAAATACTCAAAGTCATTATTCAGATACGGCGGGTGTGGAAGTAGCAAAGCTTATAATCATATAAAGTGGAGAGTGGAAGAATCGATGGAAACGCCACAGCAGCTTCTAAATAACGCTTTCAAAGAATCGAGTTCTTCAGTATATGGAAAAATGCCTAAAAAAGACGCAGTTAGAAAAACAGTGCAGCGGAGGCGCAATTTGATTTCTGCGGTACCTGCAACTCCCGAAGCAGTTGAAAATCTGCAAATTGCAGAAACATACAGAAAGTATAATGCGAACGGAAATAATGATCTCTTTTTATTGAATGATAGTGGCCAAGAGAGAGAGAAAGAATTCTAATTTTTGGAAAGGAGAATCATCGATATTGGAGTGGTCTTATGAAGACTGAATATCTAGATGAAACCTTTAAATTAGCCCCTCCGCTGTTTTCTCAAGTGTACGCGATCCTGGCAGAGCGTGATGGTTTTGTTTTTCCTGTCCTATATGCCCTACTGCCAAATAAAACCAAGGAAACATATAAACGACTATTCGAAATGATCAAGGACATGTGGCCAGAATTCCAGCCCGATTTTGTTTAGGTTGATTTTGAGATATCAGTAATTAATGTGATAAAAGAAGCGTTTGAAGGTGTTACAGTTTATGGCTACTTATTTCACCTTCATCAGAATATACGGAAAAAACTTTGCGAAAAAAAGCTGATATCGTACAACGCGGACCCTCAATTCGCTTTATCTGCGCGGATTATTGCTGCACTAGTCTTTGTTCCCTTGGAAAATTTGAATGATGCTCTTGATGAATTGTCTGCTTGTCTCCCAGATAAACTTCATGTCGTTCTGAATTGATTTGAGGTACATTTTATAATTTATTCTGATTTTATTTGATATTATTTTATGACAATTGTTTTTAAAAATTATTATTCCCATACTGTTCGCAAGAAAACTACGTTGGAAGGCCCAACAGGGATCTGACTCGAAGAAAACCACTGTTTGAACTTGCAATGTGGTCTGTACACGAAAGGGCAGTTTCTGCGAGGTGATGCTCCTAATTTGAAAAGAAAGAAATAACAAGATGCAGACAAGAGGATTCTCAATATCGTAAACCATTTTGGTATTAGGACAATAAATTAATATTTGACCGGCCTAGGTCACAATATTGATTTTGCCTAACTATTCACAAATTCGCAGAGTCTGAAGACCCTGAAGTTGTCACCAAGTACACCAACTCAAAGTAAATTGTTCTTTCCATTCACTGAAAAACCAATCAGCCCTTTTTAGGGCCACCAAATATTTTAACGAAGAAATGATTGCATTGTTTTTTAAACACGTCCCCTGGTGGAGAAAATTCTTCCAAGAAAGTACAACATTTCTACAACTGTATGTATGATTTCGAAAAAAAAACTAGATTTAGATTTTTGAAGATTTCGAAATAAAAATTTGAAGCTTTTTAAGGGTCTTTGAAGGTAGATTTTTGAAGACGTCGAACACAAAATTTATAAGCTTTTTAAGCATTTTGAAAGGTTTCAAATGAATACAAAATTTGTATCAAAATTCCTAGAAAAACTAAAAATCATTTTTTTTTTGTAAAATTAATTTTCATAGAACATTTAATAATATTTCCAAATTTTTTTAAAAAGAATCTGGATAATTTTAAGGTAATTTTTTTACTTTTAGGTTGTATACATAACATATTTTCGAGACACGTGATATTTTCATTGTCTTGTTTTTATAATTTAAAAAGAGTGCGCATTCTATATAAAAAAAAACAATTTTGTTATCAAACATTTTATTGCAACTGGTGTCGTTTTTCCATAAACTTAATTTGTTTGTTTTGAATGTTATTTTTACGATATGAACCAAAAATACGTATCCTAGCGTAAAGCGATTCAAAGAAAAATTGTAGATACAATTTAGGAGAAAATTTTCGTTACATAAAAAGTTATTGTAACATGCATCGTTTTTCCAAAAAGTTATTTTTTTTTATTTTAATGTTATTTTTCACGATTTTAACAAAAACTGCGCATACTATCAAAAAATTATCAGTAACAAATTTGAAGGTCTTTGGTGGGTCGATAACTTTTGTCTCATTGTTTTTTTTTCGTAGCCTGTGTGATTTGTCCAAAAAGTTAATTTTTTATATTTTTAATGTTGTTTGTTACGAATAAAACAAAAACTACGCGTGCTATTAAAATGTGATTAATAAAAAATTTGTAGATCTTTTTTGATTGCATAATTTTTGTCAATTTATCTTTTGTCGTATATTGCATAGCTTGACCGCAAAAGGGAATTTTTGATTTTTCATTTTTTTGTGCGATCAAAGTTTGAACTTTTGATTTAAAAAAAAATTCAAAAAGTTGTTATGATAATCTTGTAGGGTGTTCAAAAAGCAAAGTTTTTCTTTCCCTGACTTTTTTCAGATCGTGCGTTGTTTGGCTTAGAACTTTCATTTTCATTTGTTTTTTTAATTTTGTAAATGCTATAACTCTGGTAATTTTTTTCATGGAAAAAACTAACAGGGATGAATCGTTCATATTTTCGAGTACTACGAATATCCGTGCATAGAATTTTTAAACTTGAAAAAAAGTGGTCTCAAAAATTTTAAAAATGTTTTAACTTTTTGAATTTTCATCCAGAATGGCTGCCTCACGAACTTGACCTTCAGTTTAGGACACTAAAAGAGTATACCAAAGGCCAATCCAATCGGTCAATTCGCGTCATTCGCGAAAAACTGTTTTTCGGGTTCAGAAGGTCGTAAAACGTGGGCATTTGAC
>CAKNYM010045847.1:0-17819 GCA_932195095.1 Andricus curvator | reverse complement strand
TTAATCGTTATGAATCGTGTCCAATCGATTATTTCTAGAAGGGGTGTTCAAAATGCAACGTTTTTCTTTCGTTGACATTTTTTCATATCGTTCGTTGTTTGGCTTAAAATGTTAATTTCCGTTTGTTTTTTGGAATTTTATAAATGCTATAACTCTGGTAATTTTTTTGTATCAAAAAAAGTCATTGGGATAAATTATTCGTCTTTTCGAATACTAGGAAGTTATTGTGCTGACAGACATACATACATACAAACACATTCGTAAAAACCTGTTTTTCGGGTTCAGAGGGTCTTAAAACGTGGACGTTTGACAAAAACTGGGGGGTGGGGGTGTTAAATTTTACACAAATCTAATACCTTCTCGGATGAGAATGTAAAAAAATTTGCTAATATTACAAATTAGAAACCCTTGTCGATCCACTTTATTATCCAATTACAATTTTTCTATAAATCTCACGTGACTTTGAATAATTTATTTAGGTTCTAGAATCATTCTTAAACAAAATACGTGATTTTTGATTTTTATCTTATATAATATAAAAGTGACCTGTATTATTAGTTTATGCATAACAACTATTGTTTCATGTCGTTTTTTCACAGGCAAATGAATCTTTTACACTGAGAGCAAAATGCTGTTGAATCGAAAGTACGCACTTTGCGCTCGGTCAAAACCAGATCTCATTGATTCAAATGGATATACTATTGAATTCACAGCATCACTGTCAAGCCAAAAAAAAATCATTATCGTTTCATTGAATATTCATTTGAATCAATAGTATCTGCTTTTGACCGAGCGCGAAGGTGCGTACTTTTGATTCAACAGCAATTGCCCATATATGTACACAGCTATAATAGAAAGTTGAATTAAAAAGAAAGTCTACCACTGTGTATTTACTGCTTCTTAATCTGTGTTTCACAAAAGGAGAAAAATAGAACTTTAATGAGGGCCAAGGATAGAAAAAAGCTTCTAGATAAGTTTTTACTGCCCTAACCGTATCTCCCTCATAATTACTATCTCCCCTTCGCGAAACACGTCAACTACGTTAGGAAGTCCAATGAGAACATTATTCGCTCAATGTTGAGGGCGACTTTAGTCTTTTAGGGGTTGAACCGCATAATAAATGTCTAATCCGTTTACCACTTGCTACAACTATTCGGAGAATCATCGATTCTAGACTTACGGGTTTCTCAAAGCTGGGATAAAAGGGACTGTTGTAAATTGACATAATTTAACTTGACTTCAGAGTAAACGTCCAAACATCACTCCCTATTCCTCTATCTCAAGCGCAAAAATACATTCAGGATCAGAATAATGGTATAAAAATAGGGGATCCTTTTGAAGCAGTACCTTCTCATTCAGTGCAAGGGGCACAAAACTGTCAACTATTTTTAGTGAGTGGGATGTTCCTTCTAAGAGCTACCGTACTGAAGCGTAAGATTTATAGTCAGATCTATAAATTAGACTAAATTAGATGGGATTATTTGCTTGAATACTTTCACCGCAGGAGAATGAGTAAAAGGTTCTTTACAGGATACGTTTTCCACAATGAGGGTAGAAATCTTTTAGGCTAATGCCTAATGCAACGAAGCTCAGATTTCATATATATTTTCTCTTTATTTCGAAATCGTAAAAATGAATATTTTTATCTTTGATATTTTTTCTATTTCAGCTGTCCTTGAATTAGAAAATAATAATGTGTGCTCTAAATTTAAAATTGAAAATAAAAATAATCACAGTAGCTTTTAAGTCGAGAATCCTTTCCATCTTTGGTTCGTTTCAAAATTTCAAATATTTGTAAGCCAACATTACTTCAAATTATCTGTGAGGAGATTAAATACAAAATTGCAAATTTTTTTGGTGAAAAATGTAGGATTGTTTTAAATTCCAGCACGCATTTTGAAAGATTTTAAATTAAACTGATTTCAATATGTGAATTTTAATACTCTCAATTTCAAATTCTTTCAGCTATACTGCCAACGGCCATACCACGCTGAAAAACCCAGTTCTCGTCAGATCACTGAAGTTAAGCAGCGTTGGACGCGGTTAGTACTTGGATGGGTGACCATTCAAGAATACTGACATGAGTGCTGTTGGCACATCGTGGGTGTGGTGAGCCCACACTTATAGTTATTTATAACTACAAGAAAAACCTAGGAACACTACCCGAATCGGGTAGTGTCACGCCTACCCTGAAAGGGAAATGGTTTAATGGTATAGTAATACTTATTTTAGTTTGACTCGAATGTCAAATATTGATATTATTAAAAAGTATAATGCTGTTTTTTATGTTGGAACTAATGGAAGATAGTAACCGCGTATGATAAAAAGGTCAAAAGAAACGAACACTATATGTGAGAATAAATCGATAAACTGTATATTCCCCTCAACGATATAATCGCGATATACAAATAAAATTTTGATGCGTTGGCACTTCACCTTAAAAAGAAAAAATGTAATCTGAAACCTAAAACAAACTTTATCTTTGCACAGAATTTAACTAAAGAAAAATTTAATTTTAATAAAAGAGAAAACACTTCACACAAAATTCAGTTGACCCTTTCAGGTCCTTTAAAAGTTTAAGTCCTCTAAGGTCGTTGAACTTAAGCTTGAAGATCCTTTATCTGTCTCAACATCCCTCCGTATTTGGGTCATTGGGCCTCGATCGTTTGAGTTGAAGGACAACTCTGCCATTCCGCCACCTTGTCCGCATACTCCGTAGAAAATTCCTGCTGATTTGGATGAATCCATGTACCTCTCTGGTGGCGTTCCTTTATTGCATCTTTCAGATTTTCTAAGTGATTTGGACTCTGCATGCTGAATTAATATTGGTGATTGATTTTTAACCCTGAAATCTATATTTTCTGTATCCTCGTCTCTATCTGAAACGGGATCTTGATTCATGCTATCCTTTTCTCCACTGCTACTTCCTTCCGTTTCTCCCTCGATGTATTCATCTGCCTGTGTACTGGAACTGGAATCCTTCGCTGAATCCTCATCATCGTTTGCTTTCCCTAATTCCTTTTGAAACTGTTCAATGGATTCGAAAAATACCTCTACGTCTACGCATTTTTTTGAAACAGTCTCTTTATCTACTGTCCCGGCATTCTTTGTATCTGCAGGTACTCAATACCTGGGCTGTATGCTCCCCGACCGTTCCTCGCGCTCGCCACACCTACCCTTTGATTTGTTTATTGTCGTCACCGTATTAACTAGTTTTAGCTCGTAGAGTTGGGATGGTGCTAAAACTGCAGTAGATTTCATTTTTCCGTCCTTGAGGCTAACGACGTTACAATTATTGCCCTTAAACTGTACACTAAAACCCTTGCCGGCTAATTTCCTTACGGACAGTAAACTTGAGCTTAAAGTTGGTACGTATAGCACGTATCTCACTTTCACGGTCACTTCCTGTCCTTTAACTATAAACTTTATGGTTCCTGATCCAACCCCTTGTATTTCAGCAAACTCTTCGTCGTCTGCAAAACGAACCGTTCCTTTTCTTCCTGAGTCGATTTCCTCAAAAAAATCCTCGTAATTGGCCCTGTGGCTTGTTGCTCTTGAATCCATGATCCAAACCTTCTTTCCTTCTTGAGCCTTCACTTTCCTAGCTTTTGAACAAACCTCTTCTGTAGGTTTCAACTCCTTACATTCTCTTGTTGTAAAAACTAGTTCGTCGCACTGTGTGACTGTACTTGCTTTCTCCTGCTTTTTCTTCCAGACTTGATATTTTTCACAGTCCCTTTTATAATGCCCTGTCTTCTTACAGAAAAAGCATTCCTTTTGAACATTCATGCGTGCTTGAGCCTTCATCGCAGCTTCTCCTTGATGTCCGGTCATGTCGTTGATAGCCATTTTATTCTGGCGTCTCCTGTACAATATTGCTTTATTGTACAATATGCTTTTGACTAAAGATGTCGTAAGACCTTCAGTTCGACTTTCCAAAGTGGTGACCAAAGTGTCATATGATTCTGGCAAGCTCTCCAACAACATAGCCGCTGCAAACTTATCCCTGATCTCTTCTCCAAGAGCGGTATGTGCTTGAATGTGTCCTGCATTTTGTTCACATGGTCCCCCATGTCACCGTCTTCCGCTAATCGCATTCTGCATAGAACTCTGTATAAATGGACTATACTGGCCTCTGATGATTTCTGGTGGCAGTTTCCCAATGATTTCCAGGCTTCTCTTGCACTGGTGGCGTTCGCAATGTGCACTAATTGGTTGTCGTCCACGAGCAAACCAATCGTAGAAAAAGCTTGATCGTCCTTTTCTTGACAAGCCTCATCGCGAACTGCTGGATCTTCTTTGTCAACCACTGACCACACTTTTATGTTCATAAGCATATGCTTCACTCTGTATTTCTATACCGCATAATTGTTGTTGTTAAGTTTTTCAATTTGAAAACTGGGACGAAATCCTTGCGCCATTTCTGAACACTTCCTTTAACACTGTTCACAACTGTCACTTTCGCCTCACTGTTTCTTATGGCTTTTATATATCTGGGCCCATAACCTGTTGGAACTAATGGAAGATAGTAACCGCGTATGATAAAAAGGTCAAAATAAATAAACACTATATGTGAGAATAAATAGATAAACTGTATATTTGGATGTATAAAGGAACTGTGATGCAGTACTTGAAACTTTAGAATGGAATTGAAAACTGGAAATTTACTTTATATCTTAAGAGTCTTTACCTCTGCGTGCTAGCCGACGGCTTGTCACGACAGAACTGAACTATTGAAAAGCCCTCAGGCCCTTTGCCTATGGCCCAGAGAAGAGGGCACAGCCTATCTTCTCTTCTCGCACTTTCATCACACTTAAATATATATCGCAATAATCGTTGCAATTCCAACATTTTATTATTCAGCTTTGTCATAAATTTTCTCCGATAAATTAATTTCGTTTAAAAATGACACAAAATTGAACATCAGTTTTTTTTAAAGTTGGTAAAGAACTATTTTACACCATAATATAATAATTAATGTAGCAATGCAAATTAAGTTAAGCTATCTAGAAATAAGTAGGGCAATTAGTTTTAAATTATGAGGACTATATATTTGTTCACAGAAGTAATAAAGGGTAGATTTTGATGTCGATTCGATAAGAGAATCTATATATTTCCTAAACGACGTTTGGCTCTCGACTTCTATTATTACCCATGTGATAATACACTGTTAAAAAAGCGGAGTTAAAATCAACTCCGAAGCATACCCTATAAAAGTCCCACTGTTTTGAGTAAACGGCAAGCGGAGTTGATGAAGACGAGTTAAAATGTAACTCTTGGAAAAGAACTCCCTTACTGCACTGTCCGGAGTTACTTCAATCAACTCCGTCCTGACCCTATAGTTGTCCCATGACACCATCAGAAGTTGATTTTAAGGAGTAAATATAGCTAAAAAGGAACGCTGAAGGGAGTATGTCGCGCCGGTGCGATTTGTTATTTAATATTTAGAAAAAAGATTTGTAAAAAACGATAAAAAGAGTGCTCTATTGCAACCAGACAAAGCGGGTGAAAATTGTATATATGAATCAGAATTGGGATATGAAGAATTCATAAACGCCGGTAAGTAATAAGTATAATTGTATATAATAATAATTATGAACATATCCATGATGCTTTTGAATCTTTTTGTACGATTTAAAAAACTCGTGTGGATTATTCTTGTTAAAATTGGTAAATAAGACAAATAAGTTCATTTAGAAACCTTTTATTATTAAAAATTACTACTCAAGCCACTTGCTCAGAAATGTCAAGGAATATTTTTTGAATGCTCCGAAAGCGTATTAAGAACAAATTTCCACGCATTTCTTTATCAATTTTAAAAGGAATAATCCAAACGAGTTTTTTAAATCGTACAAAAAGATTCAAAAGCATCATGGATATGTTAATAATTAATAAAATATATACAATGATACTTACCGGCGACTATGAGTTCTTCGTATCCCAATTCTGATTCATATATACAATTTTCACTCACTTTGTCTGGTTGCCATAGCTCACTCTTTTTATCGCCAACATATTGCACTTTTCTAAAAATTAAATCACAAATCGCACTGACGCGACACGCAACCATCTAGAATTCTGGTTTCTAGAATTTTCATGTTTCGAGTTCGCAGTTTCACAGGCGTTGACTTGCGGCCATGATGTGGCGAACAACTGCGAAGAGAGTGTTTTGCAAGGTTTTGCGAACGCAGCTCCGATCATAAACTCTATAAGAAGTCCCTCCACGACTCTTTAACTCCGGATTGAGCATGGGTTAAGATTTTGTTTCTGTGCGGTGCGAATTAATTATATTCACTCTGAATGCACTTCAGAACCTTTTGCTCACTGTATTTTACTCTAGAGTAAAATATGCGGAGTTGTATGTATTCGTTACTGAGTCGATTTTATACTCCGAAAAATTGTACTCTCAACTCCGCTAGCCATTAACTCCTCAAATTTTTAACAGTGTATCAACGATGTCTCCTAAAAATACTAAGTTTTATAAGTTGATCAATTTCATGGACGATTAACCACTGTCGAAAGTTTGAAACTCTTGAATTTATTGCATATGCCATTCAAGTTAATAGTAGATTTACAATTCAGGGTATAGTTTTAATTTGTATTACGTTCATATTTATCTTCTGCATTTTTCTAAAAATAAGTTCGTTTGTAATATAACTGCTAATATTATACTAAACAGCTGTATAATAGGGCGATTACTTCAGTATACGAAATAATTGATTAATTGAAAAATCGTTTTAAAAAACAGGAGTAAGGGAGGGGTTTCAGTAATACATGTTGCTATAATAAGTCGTGGGCCGGGATAAAATCATTTTCCTACGTTAATTTTTAGCTTATTATTTATGTTAAAATAGAATGTTTTTTATGAATGGCGTAATCAAGGCGATTTTGATGAGTGCGAAATTTGCAGCCCGAGCGAAGCGAGGGGAACAATCGCACGAGTCAAAATTGTCTTCATACACGCCCGTGACGCACACGATACTTTTTGTCTCAACCCCGTTGAAAACCCAAAAACACAACTATTAATATAAACAGGTGCGGAAAGCAGATAGCTTTGATTACACGCAGCTCTGATACTAACTTTTCGTCAGTAACGTGGAATTGATTACGGATATGATACCGATCAATATGTTCGTCTTTAAGCCACACTCACGCTAATCTACTTTATTCTTGAAATGCTGCTTACGCCCGGGGAAGCGGGTGTAAAATTCATGTCCGTGAGGTTAGCCCAACAGCCATAAAATATCCAAATTTTGTTTAATGGAGTCGTTTGGTCATGTTTGAAAACCAAATTTTGTCGTTTGGACGGAAAAACTGAAAACGATATTGAGGTTTCAAAATTGGAGTGCTAACTTCACGCTGCAATACCAATTTTAATTTTTTTCAAAAATTCTTTGTCGTGGTTTGGCCGCGTTTTGAAACACACTTTTGAAGTTTGGACGTCGAAATTGTGTGAGTTATCGAATAACAAAGTCCAAGAAAATTTTTCAAAAAATCAAACTTTTAGAAGACATGCATTGGTTTCATCCCTTTTTCATTCCTATGAAGCGGGATTCAGGTTCTACTTTTCAGGAATAAAAAGTGACTTTATACGCGAATGATAAATCATTATACATCTGTGAGTACGCATTTTGAGTCAATCAACACCCTCACCGCGAAAACTGTGGTACCGTAAATTTCCAAAAATTTTGAAAATTTTCGGATTATCTAAATTTCCGTATATTTTCAAAATTTCAAATATTTCCTAAACTTCAGAAATTTCTAAAATGTTCAAAATTTTTAAACTTATCGAAATTTCTAATACATCAAAACCTTTCGGCCCTAGGAAAGAATTTTCAGCGTCTTTCAATCCAGTCTACTACTCTAATGTTGTGTCATATTGTTTTCAGAAAAAGTATGTTATGAATAAAGCAAAGGGAAACGTTATTTATATTTTTGTATGAATTTAGGAAATTTTGAAAAGTTTTAAAATATTTAAAATCTATGTTAAATATGAATAATAACAAATTTTGAAAACATTAGAACTTTTAAATATTTGAGAATTTTAAAAAATTGGATAAATTCTGAAAATTTTAGAATTTTTACAAATTTAGAAACTTTGAAAACATTAGACGTTTTTAGAAATTGATAAATTTTGATCATTTTAGAAATGTAGAACATTTTAGAAGTATCAGAAATTTTGATAATTTAAAATGTCTTTAACATTTGTAAACATTTTTAAATTTTGAAACTTTGGCAGAAACTGGAAAAATTTCAAAAATTTGAGACATTCTGATAATTTTAGAAATCTCGATAATTTTTGAAATTTTGAACAGTTTAGAAACTTTGATAATTTAACCAATTTTATTAATTTTTTAAATTTGGAAAATTTTAGATATTTTAGACATTTTGGAAATTTTAGAAATTTCAGAAATCTTGATAATTGAAATATTTGGAACAATTTAGAAATTATCATAATTTTAGAAATTTGAATAATTTTAAAAACTTGGATGATTTTGATCATTTAAAATGTTTTGAACATTTTAGCAATTATGATAATTTTATACATTGGAATAATTTTAGAAATTTTGAACATTTGATGAAATTGAGAAATATTGGAAATGTTGACAAGTTAAAAAATTTTGAACATTTTAGAAATTTTAGAAAATTTTAGAAATTTTAGAAAATGTTAATATTTTATAAAATTCATAAATGTCGATAATTTTAGAATTTTATAAAATTCAGATATTTCGATAATTTTAGAATTTTGAACATTTTAGAAATTTTGAAAATTTAGAAAATATACGGAAATTTAGATAATATGAAAATTTTCAAATTTTTTGGAAATTTCCGGTACCACAGTTTTCGCGGTGAGGGCATGCTCACAGATTTTATCATTTGCGCATTAAGTCACTTTTTACTCCTGAAAAGTAGAAATTTAACCCCGCTTCATAGGAATGAAAAAGGGCTGAAATCATGCAAGTCTTCTACAAATTTGATTTTTTGAAAAATTTTCTTATCAGGATGTCTGACTCATCATATTATTTCTAAGGACCTTTCTGACCAAAGAAGGTGACTATCACTTGAAAAGGTGCCGCTCGCGAGTATGATGCTAATGACTTTTTTATTCGATGACTCACACAATTTCGATGTCCAAACGTCAAAAGTCAGTTTCCAAACGCGGCCAAACCACGTCCAAACGATTGGTAAAAGAATTTTTGGAAAGAATTAAAATTTGTTGTGCAGCGTGAAGTTAGCACTCCAATTTTGAAAACTCAATAGCTTTTTGAGTTTTTCCGTCCAAACGACAAAATTTGATTTCCAAACATGACCAAAAGATGACCAAATGATTCCATTAAACAAAACTTGGATATTGTATGGTTGTTGCGCAACTTCACGGACATGTAAAATTCTATGGCAGTCCGGTCGTGAAGACCACATTGCGCCTGCCTCACATACATGAAAACTTAACTTTCCAAGGTAGTCCCTGAACAGAGTTTTGTTTTTGCAAAAAGGGGTGGGTAATCTCCCAGAAAAAATGGACTTCCTAAGGATTTATGGTGCGACCTTTTTCGTAACGGTTTGCTTCTTCTACATCCTCTTCCACTTACTTTTCTTTTAATAATGTTTCTTTCGCCATAAAATGAACTGAAAACTTAGAAATATTTGAAAACTGAAGAATAAACCTTTAATGAATTAATAGGACCCTTTTCTCTAAAACAATACCCCTTCACAACTTAATTTTGAAAGCTCTATGAAGTTGAAAGACTCGTATTTTACCATTAAGGATTATTTTATGAAATTACGCAGAAACTGTTACCCCCTAAAAATTTTTCCTAATAACCCGCTTTTATAGCTTAGCCTTTGAAGAAGGTAGATACCATCCATGATAAAATCTGTGCAATATCTGAGAAGTAGGTCAGCACTGATCTGCCTACTTATATTTGAAACTTCAAAAGTCTTGTGATAACATTATGAAAGATGATAGACTGTGTTGAGAGATTTAACTTTAATCAAATGATTATAAATTTAGAGTAAAATAATCTAGGTCATTCAGTAGTTTCAAATAATTGCCTACAGTGGCGTAGCCAAGGGGGGAGGGTGAGATCCTCCACCCCCTTTAGATATAAAAGGGATATTTACTTCTTGTTTGCATATCTTACAGATCTCCGTTTACAATTGGTAATGAACCCTTAACCTAATAAAAATGTACTCAAGGTAGCATTCAACCCTTATAAAAGTATTTATTTCTGAAAGATAAAATGTGCCCCGCAAAAAATCTAAACCTTGTGCTTGAAAATATTTCTGGGCAATCTTCACCTGATAAAACCGTAATAAAAATTTGAATTTTTAAATTATATATTCATAATCTGAAATTTTTTAATACCGCTACATCTAAGAAGAGTATAAACAATCGGACATTCAAAGTAATATTCGTAAAATTAAATTATTACTCACTTTGACAAATAAATCTTTGGGACATGGTTCAGGGAAATAAATTCTACGACAAAGAAGAAAGCGCTGAGTTTACTATTTTCTTGCAAGTCTAAAGACTCTAATTACTTTCCAATTTCAGTCGTAAGGAATAATTAAATTAATCATTATCTTTTGTCATTACTATTATTTGAAGGAAATCTACTATCGCAGGTCCTTAAATGATCTGGTGATAAGGCCACTGTACTTACAAAGTCAAGTATGTACAGTGGTCAGTCAGGGTGTAAGATAAATAAAAATGAGACAGTACACAAAAATACATATCAAAATTCTATATAGCCAAAAGTAAAAAACATACCATTTATTCATATTAAAATAAATGGAGACTTATTATGGGAATGGTCTTCATAACAGTCTAAAAGGCACCTAGCCGCTTTCTACTCGATAGTCCAGAGAATTCCGGACTATGCTGCAGATGTTCAGTAAAACAGCCTTTTGAACTGTATTTACCACCCTATCAATTCCTAGATTCTCCATGGAACTCGTCAGCCTCGCGTGAATGTTCCCTGCAGTTGAAATCACAAAGGAATAAATTGTAACCTTTTTAAATTGCCACACCCTCATGATTTCTCAAATTAGTGGGCTATACTTCTGGATTTTGTTCATATAGCTCTCTTGGATGTTTTTGTAGAGGAGAACTGCCACCGCGAGGATTTGGACGCGTTGCAATCGCTTAACGATCACAACAATATCCGGCCTATTGTGAACAACAGAGTGGTCCGTAAGGACAGTCCCATCTCAATAAGACAGTAGTTCTTGTTTTCGAGGACTGTCGTAGGGACGTACTTGTGAAAAATCATTCATTCCTGCAGCAGATTCAGGTTCCAGGCTATCTGCTGGTGTATCATCCGAGCAAAATCATTGTTTCTGTGAGTATACCCGTTATGGGCGAACTTTCTACAATGATGTGCTCGATGAATCCATTGGAATCACTACATAACCGGCACATCGTCCACAGGTAAGTGTTGTATATGCTTTTGGTAATTTTCGGTTCTGATTACCGTGTGCTTTATGGCCACGACAAATCCTTCCATTTTAGGAAAGAGTTCTCCCGTCAATAGCCACAGGTTGGCTGCCTCAGTATCCACGGTGGGTTCATCTTGTACACTTGTACGTTCTCCGTGCAATTGCTTTTATCTCCATTCCTGTGCAATCTGATTAGGAAGACGAGGATGGATGTTCACATCATTTGGATCACCGAGATTCAGAGGCGTGTAATTCTTATCTTGTTCACAGCTAGTGTTGTAAAGTCGATTCTCTCGCTTGCTATTGAAGTATGCATTCAGTTGTGTGATCTCCGATGCACACAATTGACGGGCATCCAACACGCCTCTGCTTCCCCAGCAAAATGTTAGCCGAAATTGTATAGCGCATTCGTTGTTTCCTCATCTGCAGGCGGATGTTTCTGTTTAAATTTTCCAAGTCGATGTTGGACCATTTGATGCGCCCGAAATATGTAGTATGTCGTATGTAGTGTGTAGGATGCCTAAATATTTATACGACTCATTATTCGTCATTGCTCTCTTGTCTAGTCCGATTTTCATATGTCGTTCATCTGATGAAAGGATCATCCCTTTATCAGTTTTTAGTTTATGTACGAATATTCAAGTTTAATTTTGAATTTACAAATAAGTTATCAATTGAATCCTCAAATGATCAGAAATAAGTAAACTCCTCAAATATTTACACCCGTGATTTTACATAATCATACATTTCATGTAATATTTCGGGTAATTCAGTTGAACAATTTGAATTTTACAGAGTAATATCTCACTTTTTAATATCTAGAGATACTAACTTTTGACATCTAGATTGCTTGCCTATCGTTAAACATAAAATATGTCAATCCTGAATATCTACATGTTACGCTTCAACATCCATTTTTTCCGTGTAGCCAGGAGAATGTAAATCATCCTTGTCTAGCATCCTGCCTACTAGCAAACAATCACTCAGTTTTCCACTTACCCTTACACTCGTTTTTCTACCTGCTTATATTGCTTGTATTGCTAATCATCGACTCGATACACTTTGAGAACTTCCCAAAGTTTACTTCTGTCCACCTTATCAATGGCTTTTCCCAGATTAACAAATGCGCAAAAAACTTGTTTGTTTACTCTATAACTTTTTTATGTGATCTATCTCAAGCTACATAAATATCTGATCCGCACATGATCTTTATGGCATAAATCCACATTGGACTTCCCAAATCCATTTTTCTATTTATTCCATTACCTTACGAATGAGTATTTTTTTAAATATTTTGCATACGGTACTTAGTAAGCCGATTGCTCTATAACTGTTTCAGTTACCTAGATTGGAACAATAATATCGCCTTTCTCCAATCATTTGAAACATCCCCATCCTCAGCACATATATTTATCAGTTCACTTAGCCTTACAGACAAATACTTGTTGATACCATTCGCACCAGCCGCCTTACATCAAATTTTAATCCATTGAAATTCCATTTGATACTATAAAAGGTTAAAATAAAATGTGGCTTAGCATTAAATGCTGTTTTTGAAATACTTCTAAAATACATTCAAATTAGAACCAAGTTACACGATTATTGGGGCCGTCACAAATTTCTGGGACATTTATCTCCTGTCCAGTTACAATCTCAGACCCTTAAAACAGTTTTCATGAGGATTAAGTAGTACAACTAGTTTTAAAGTCTAAATAGTGGGTGTTAAGTAAAATAATTCATTTTAAGTCATAAAAAGTGTGAGGTAGTGTAGGTCTCTAGGCATAAGTGTTTGTAGTTTTAAATCAGTTTTAATGAGTTTTAAGTAGTAAAAGTCGTTTTAGGGGAGCTATAGTGAAAGCTCAACAATAGGGTCATCCAAAAAAATTTTGTTTGACATATAGTTGAGCTTTTTCTAAACTTTGACTCCCAAAGAATTTAAATGTGAAATTAAAACTTAATTTTGTTCATTTAATAATTTATAATAATTGATTAAAAAGTGATAAAAGCTGAAGAAAATACATGGTCAGTTTGTTAAAAACAATCGAAATAATTAATCATCAACGTTTTTTAGCTACAAGGATTTATTTTTATGGAGTATCAGTATGCCTGGATATGTTAAAGCCAGTTCGGATGATTTTCCAAAAGTGATTACACTTATGGTAAAAGCGATTTATTTGCGAAGTGCTCCAATTTCAACGTTGCTGAGACTCAAGGTGTGAAAGCGAAAAAAAAGTAAATGCGCTGGGATGAATGACGTTATACCTTTGAAAAATTAATTTTTATTTATTAAATTTATTAATTTAGAATGATAATTGCTCTAGGCGAATCGTAATATATATGCAATATTGACAATATTGAATTCAGAAAACCTAACTTATATATATATATATATATATATATATATATATATATATATATATATAGTTAAAAGTTTGTCATAAGGACAACCGCAGGCTTTCGCCGGGAGCGGGTGCTAATCTGAAAAATTGCACCCGCTCCCAGCGAAATCGCGGTAAAATTTCAGCTGTAACCACGTCTCACGACCGTGAGATAGGTGGTTACAGTCTGCGACGAACTCAATACGATGGTCCGGCAAAAGTCTCGTGCACCCTGAGGACACGGAGCGACCCAAGGACGACCGCCTTCTGCATTTTCCCCGCAAGTGTCTCAGCATTTTTTTGACACGCAGGGATGCTTTTCAGGCTATTAACCAGTGAAACCTTGTCACCTCCAAGAGCGCCGATGATCAAGACGATTAGCTTAACAGAATATTCCGGGTATAACCGTCGCAACTCCCTTATAAGGTCTTTATACCTCTCTTTCTTTTCTTTCTCCTTGGCTGTGACGTTTTTGTCAGCTGGTGCCGAAAATTCGATAACGAACATGGTTCGTTTCTCGAAGTCAAGGAGAACTATGTCAGGCCTCGAGTGCGCAACAGAAACAATTGTCGAGAATATGAAGTTCCAGTATATGCGGCACCTCTCATTTTCGACAATTGACTCTATTTCTCTAGGAGCGTTTAGCGGAGAGGTATTTGGGCTAATGCCATAAGAGTGACAGAGATGGTAATAAAGCACTCTTAGTGCCGCATTGTGCCTTTGGATGTAGGTCGTTCCCGCATGAGTTGGACAACTAGATCGTATGTGTCCTAGATGCTCAGGGTGTGCATGACACGCTCTGCAACTATCATCGGGAATGTCTTGGCTCAAAATGTGGCGACGGTATGCTAGAGTGGAAATGACACCGTCTTGACATGCCAAAATGAAGCCCTCCGTGCCCGACTTCAATCCGGGTGATCTAAGGAAAGCAAACGTTAGCTCATACGACATCGACTGATCTTCCACATTTCTGTGGAAGATGCCGTGCATCCTCTTGTCGAGGAGCTGTTCGTGGAAGTTTTTCTCCTGTGCTTTCTTAATCCGGGCCTTCAGGAGTGAGTATTCAAGATGGATAAGATTTGATGGATTTTGCTCACCCCTAATATTGAAGTCAAGGCCGAGTGTTTCAGCAGCCTCCTCCGCTGCTTTGTACAGAAACGCCCCTTTTCCCACTTCTTCGTGTTTCCTGACCATTTTAAGAAGAGGGTCTTGTCCATTTGCAACTATATGGGCTGTACCCAGAATGAGTCTGTTGTGAAGACATTCAAGATTCAGTATTCCGCGACCACCTAGGCGGCGCGGCGTGAGATGTAAAGTCGCGGAACAGAAGACTTAAGGTGCATGCTCTTGTTCATGTGCAAAACCTTTCGCGTCCCGATATCAAGGGATCTAAGCTCGTCCTTCGTCCATGGAACCACTCCAAATGAATAGAGTACTACCGGGACGGCAAGCATGTTCGTTGCAGATACTTTGTTTCTCGCCGACAGTTCGGAAGACCAAATCTGCCGGATGAGACGTTTGTATCTGCATCGGAGAGTATCCTTTATAGATGTCGCGTCCTGAATGCGGCTCTGTGGCACGCCCAGGTATGTATAGGTCTCTCCAGCGCAAAGGTGTCGTATAGCGCTTCTTTCAACGAGCTCAGGATCTTCGGGGATGCCATTAAGTTTTCCTTTCTTCAAATTAACCTTGGCGCATTTGTCTAACCCGAATTCCATTCCAATCTCTTGAGTGTACTCTTTGACAATTTTCAGAGCTAGATGTAGTTTCTCTTGATTCCTAGCATAGATCTTAAGATCATCCATGTAAAATACATGAGGGACCTTATGCTTTCGGTTTCCAGGTTTGCCGCAGAGATACCCTTCGGAATGGCGAAGTGCGAGAGATAGTGGCAATAATGTGAGGCAAAAGAGGAGAGGGCTCATGGTGTCGCCCTGAAATACACCTCTCTGAAAGGTGATACTGTTAGTGATCACACGATGTTTTCCAGATGAGATAGTAAATCTGGTTTTCCAAAGCGGCATTAATGTCTCTATGCACCTCACGATGTGCGGATGAACCTTTAGGCTTTCCAACAGACAGATGATAAGTCTATGGGAGGTTGAATCGAAAGCTTTCCGGTAATCAATCCAGGCCATCGATAGAAATCGCTGATAGTATGCTGCGTCTTTACAGACACATCTATCGATGAGCAGGTTCTCCCGACATCCTGCTACGCCTTTCTTTGAGCCACGTTGTTCATACATCTCTCGCCATACAGGTCCAATTGTCCGAACAATCCTATCATTTAGGATAGCTGTGAAGATCTTATACAGTGTGTTCAGACAAGTTATTGGCCTGTAATTCTTAGGGTCAGCTAAGTTGCCCGTCTTCGGCAGGAGCACTGTGCGCCCTTCCACCAACCACCCCGGAATAGGCTCTTCCGACTTTAGATGTGAGGTAAAAATTCGGGCCAGATGCTGGTGGGTTGAAGGAAACTTCTTCCACCAGAAGGTCTTGATGCCATCTGGTCCCGGAGCGGAATAGTTCTTCATGCCTCTTAATACGTTTTTCACCTCCTCGGTAGTGATAGGTGGGCATTCTTCCCCAGCTGTGATGAGGGCATTGCACAGCTCCTTGAAGCTGTTTATGTTCTTTGAGCCTTCTTTAAGTGGATGTTGGACTTCGTAGACTTCTCTCCAAAATGCTTCGACCTCCTCTGGTTTGGGCGGATGGTCGACAGTAACTGGAGGGTCTTGGAAGAGTCGAGATGGGTCAGACGAAAACTGTTGATTTTCTCTGACCCACCTCTCTCTCCGCTCTAGACTTCTCCTAGCGTCAGATAGTACTCGTATTCTGTCAACAATATGCTGCCTGATGGTCAGTAGCTTTGACTTGTTGATTGTGTGATGACGGATCCGCAGTTCGCGCGTGAACTGTCGAACCTTGGCAGTGAAAGTCCTGCCAGATGTTATGTAGTCAATTACACACTGAATGCGGGACGCGTACTGTCTTGCCCAGCCTATCTTTGTGCTAAGTTGATGCATTCGTCTTTTGGTCTTATGATCAACCGTTGGTTTTGTTTTACGGTTTGCATCTGCCAAAGTTCTCGCTGCATTGTACACACTACAATTGATAGTCCAGAGGTCGGATTCTTCGGAAAAATCTCCACGAAGCTCATCATCCAGTTCAGTCAGATCTTTGGGCTTGGGAGAAACCTGAATGTTGATGTTTCTCCGGGTCTTGAAGCATCGTTCTCCCTCTATTGGATGCCTGTTCGAGGCTGGTCTCAGTGTCGCCTCTCTTTCTCTGTTGCCGGCTTGTTCTGGCTGCGGTTGTGTAGGCGCTCCGCTTATATAACCCCTTTTCCGGAGGTCCTCGGCACGGTTTCGCAGACGTTTTTGCGAAAAATCCGAGAGCTCTGGGTGTTTCTCGCACCACAGAGCATGCAGTCGCGCCATGTAACCTTTTCGTTCAGGGGCCATGCTGGTATCATAGCACTCCAGCAGGTCGTCCCTGAGTCGATCCGTCCACTCAAAAGTAACGAGATTCCGCCGGTCAATCGCATTGACTCCGTCTTGATTGGCTCCCCCAACTCTAGGGTAGTCGGCATTGTTGTCCGACCCATTGTCGGGAGCCATGCGCGTTCGATTGTTTTGAACCGCACTTCCTACAACTATGTTTGGTGTTGTCATTGTTGTTCCCACGAGCAGCTAGGGAAAAGGGTTAGTCCATCCTTGTAGAGCCCCGCGTGCAAGGATAAGGCTGATACTCTGAAAGGTCGCCCGGTATCCCAGAGTCACCGTTTGAGACACCTCACCCAGGTGCCATTCAGCTTTCGGCACGGTTGTTACACCTCCGCTTAGGGGTTATTCCTTCGGGACCATCCCTGGACAATTGTCCGCGACTGCTTATTAATTATTGTAACCATATTCAGCAGAAACCCTTGGTACAGGGACCCTCTATCCGCAACCCGAGGACGCGTCCGGTGGCTTTGTCATAGGCCCTTCGGTTCGAATCCCA
>CAKNYM010045846.1:31909-44580 GCA_932195095.1 Andricus curvator | reverse complement strand
CATTTACGGTATATAGAGAAGGAAAATTGTCCAGAAGAGTATTGTTACAATTCGAAAAAGACGTTCAAATTCATATAAAATCGTTTATATTCAGGTAAACACCACTTCTGGGCAGACGTAAGCATTTTTACTAAATAATTATAATCAACTTTTTGGCGGCACTCCGCATCGCTATGATGCCTGTCCAGGAGTGAAGTCAAGAACGAAAAAACCCTTTCATGCTCAGTGCTCCCAAGGCGGGCACCTTGCACTACTGCGCATGCGATTCATAAGGCGCTTCATTGGCTGCCGTTCGCGCGCTTATTTGAAATGTTAGAAAATACAATTTTCTTATTTATTATTAATTATTAAAAATAATTATATTATAACATGTTCAAGTGGTATGTGGATTGTTTTTAATATATTCTAAGCATTAAGTTGAAAAATAAAATGTGTATTTAGTAAATAAAAAATATCATGTTTATTTACTGAAGAGATTGAGCTTGAGATTCCGATTAATTTATTTCAATATTATCCTGGAAAAAGTAGCAGGAGCACCCATTAGTCGGATAGGTATTGTATTTTGGCCGCTGGCGCAGTTCAGGAAGCAACGGAAAAGGGCCTTCTGGCTATCAGGTGAAACTCTGACCGCTGGCGCAATTCGTGTGCACCGAAATCGAGATGAGGCTCGAACGAGTCTCCCACTGACCCAAAACTCCATAAACGTGTTGTCTTCAGGATCTCAGAAAGCTTTCGCAAGAGTAGAAACCCCACAATAAGGTGAGATAATTTCACTTTCTCAGACGGATCGAAAGATTCTGGGGCGAGAATTAATAGAAATTAAATTTACCATTTAGTGGGTATCGTAACCGAAATGATTCTCACTCTAGAGAAAATCATATTGAACTTTAAAGGAATTGAATCAAAATTTTTAAATTGTCTCTAAATATTTCAAAATGAATAAGAATGGAATTTTAGGGATATCATTTTTAGAAATGCACGATGCTACTCTAAGTTTAGCAGGAATTGATATATAGTTTGGTATCAAAAACTAAGAATACGACTTTCCATTTACCATCATGTAGTAAAAAACTAATTGAACTTCCTGTAGAAGAAACCGTTATAGGAACGGATATTTTCTTAAAATTTCGGCTGGTTCAGGGAGATTTATTGGAGAAGCCGTGGTTGACAAGGTGCAAACAACCGTTAGATGATTCGTCATCAATACAACAGCTAATACCGTAACTCCAAATACAAAACCTCCAAGGGATGAGTGAACCCAAGAAAAAAAGTCCTTTCGAAACCCTAAGTTCTTACCTGTACCAATTTCACCTGCCTGAAACAAATTGGGGTCCACCATAGTTCTAACTCATAAGATAATTACCACCAATGATCGACCCATAAATACTAGAGAATATCGTTACCCTCCTTCTCAATTCTTGATCTCGCGTTCGGATTTCATCAAATCTCAATGCATGCCGGTTCAAGAGAGAAAACAGCATTTTCCACCCAACTCGCGCACTCAGAGTTTACTTGAATGCCGTTTGAATTAAAAAATGTCCCTGCCATATTGCAGCGTGTTATGGACCGAGTCCTAAGGTTTACAGGGAACAGAACTATTCGTCTATATGGACAAAATACTTATTCACGCAATTTCTTCAGAGGATCACAGTCTCAAACTGAGTGCCTTATTAGTACAACTCAAAACATCTAGATTGGCTCCCCAATGTGATAAATGACTGATAGAAGCATTGCACGTTGCACATGCATCGGCGGAACAGTTTATTTCGCGCCATGGTTGTCCAAGGGCGGTACATATCGACCAAGGAACCTAATTCACAAGAAAAAATTATTATGAATGTGTTCTGTGAAATATTTATAGTCATCATACTTTCGTCGAGTATCTGAAACAATTTAGGAAAAAGAAAAATTGGGATTTGTGGTTTCATTATGCAATATTCTCGTATAATACAAAAGCCCATGAATCAACTGGTTTTGCACCAAGCAGCCTAGTCTTCGGAAGTAAAGCGAAGTTCCTGAACAGCTTCACATAATTCCTTGCTGCTGAAACTCTAAAGAGCGAAAACAGGAGTAAAAAATATTACGACAAAAAAGCGAATCTAACAAATTTTAGGAAGGGAGATTTAATTTTAATCGAAGAACCCAGAAATTTAAAATTCGATCATCATTATACTATTCCTCATACGACAGAAAGCCTGGTATGAAATACTAATGCATTAATTAGAATGTCCCCTACAATAGCGTTTCCGAAACTACTACCGCGGATAGATACCCTACAGCCCGGTAGGGGGATGCCACCCCGGGCCCAGTAGCTCGGCAGGCTCCCCGCTGCGAGCAGACGGCTGCTTTCGTATATATTATGAGATAATGACCGCTTACAATAACATACAAATCGGTCAATATTTTCACTATGGAAGGAAACATTCACAGATCTTGAAATGTAAAATCATTGGATCTCTAAAATTATTTGGGAAAATAAATTTCAATAACGCTACACATTATTTTTCGAAATCCAAATTCAAAGTTTATTATAAATGCATAAATTCATTCGTACATATACGAGTATAATACACTCAGTAATCAGACATTCATAACATTCTACATTTTTGTGTATATACGGGCGATTCTTAACACTGTAAAAAACATAAACTCAAAAAAGGAGTACATTCGACATCAATTTAATGAATATTTCGTCATACTATATATGATCATCTGACATGAGTGACAATTCCACTTATACATTGTTTCTAATGGTCCAGATTAAAAATTTATTATAAATTTATACATTTCGCATTTGGTGCTATTGCCAAAATCCGAGATACAAACCCCAAACTTTCCCCGTCATCGCAGCAGCTCCGTCCCTACAAATGGCAACACATTTGTTCCAATCTAAGCCGAAAAAAGCAACTTTGTTGATCATCGCATTGAAAAGGCACTCTCCTGTGGTTCTTCCCGATAACGCCAAACAAAAAAGCATTCTTTCCTCTATCTCTTCCTCTCTCACGTATTTCACGTAGCACAGCAGCTGAGCAGCATCGGAAACATCCACTGATTCGTCAAATTGTAGAGAAAAAAACGGACTTTTACTCAAAAAAAATTCTAATTGCTGTTTCACATCACTTGAAATCTCCTCAATTCTTCGGTGAACCCTGTTGTTTGAATGAGGCATTTTCGCGATTTTCTCAGTAGCATCTTTGTCCCAAGATTTCACGAACAGCGTCGATCATTATTTGCATAAGTGTCATTTCCATGAGAGTATGCGGCTTTGAATTTCGGGCAATTCTTAATGCTGAATAAAATGAGGCAGTTAATAATTTCATATTTTCGGAAGAGTCGGCACCATCCATAGCATTTTTTAATAAGCCGTTGCCCTCCTCAAGTAACAGAGCTTCCAATTTGCCTTGAAAATAATGCACCGGCTTCCCTGCATCTTGCGGATGTGAGCTGTCCAAATGTCTCTTTAATCTCGACGGTGCCTTCGAGGATGGAGACAATTTCGCTGGTTTTCCTCCAACCGGAAACCATATGCCAGATAGTCACTCATGTTTTGTTTCAACGGACACAGAACTCACGGAACTTCAAATGTAAAGCTTGAAATGTCCACATTTACTTCTACAATCATCGTCACTTATGTAATGTTATTCTCAAAATTTATTTATTTATTTCTCAGCGAACTTAGAGCAGAGAGGTAGATCCGTCTGTCTTGAATATCTGAGGAAAACTGACGTATTTTCTGCAAAGTGGAAGTGAAACTTTCCAATTTTGCGAGGAATACCAGAAGATATAATTTACGATGCAGTATTTTGTTGGGAAATTTGAATGCAACTGACAGCATAAACCTTACTTCGAGGGGTCGTCAGATCATAAATTCTTCAAGCTTCTGGAGGCTTGAAGCGACTTTCGGATAAGAGCTGGAACTTTGCATTTCGCCAACGGATGTACAGTAGTTTCAATGTGAAAATTGCCATATTTAACAAGAGATTTAATGCGTGTCGCATCAGGCAGGTTCTACCCTGGAAGTCGCAGAATCTGCTGGGGACGAAATATGTTGCCTTCAAGAGGAAAGTAGCCGATATATATTTTTCCACTTTGCAAAAAAATGTTGTGCGAAGTTATGCGCATTTTCATATTGTAATTTGTTTATCAAAAAGTCCCGAATTGTTTATGAGTCTATGTAAGTTTTGACCTACTTAAAATATTGATCGTTTCATTCTTGGTTTGATAGCGTGCATTTTCTTATTTTGAAAATCAATAAAAAAAAATAGAAAAAAGTTTTTAAATTGACAAAATGGCTTCTGTTTCTATGAAAATATGGGTAGTCGATTTTCCCGAAAACACACACTTATATTCCTTTCCAAGTTTTTGTGGAATTACTACTTTCTGGGGGAATGTCTTTTGAGACGAAAGGAACCCAGATAGCACAAAAGTTTGCGGCAAGCTTGCCTAAACCTTGCGATGCAAGGTTCAGAGGCTTGCATCGCAAGGCTCAGGCAAGCTTTCAGCAAATAAGAAAATGTCCGCCATGCGGCAATATTGCGAAGCAAGGTTGAGGGAACTGTGCCATGGGAACCTTGATGCAAGCTTGCCTGCAATATTCAGGGAATATTGGAAGAAGATACGTCGGAAAGTTTTATTTAAAATGTTTTTCTTAAGTAAGATATCTCATACACTTTTGTACACACGTGAGGCGGCATTCTGGGAAAACATTGAAAAACTACTGCGCAGATCTAGGTGCCATAGAAAACTACTGCGCAATGGATCTAATTAAAGATTGCCATGCAGCATTTTCTTATTTGCTGGAAGCTTGCCTGAACCTTGCAATGCAAGCTTTCCAACCTTGCATCACAAGGTTTAGGCAAGTTTGCCGCAAACTCTTGTGCTATCTGGGAATGAAAATAAGTTGAGGTAACAGTCGACTGTTAATATTTTCAGAAAAACTGTTGTCATCTTGCTAATTCTGAACTGTTTGTATATTTTTCAGTAGATTACGAAAGCAAACAGTAAACGCTATCAAAATCAAAAAGAAAACTATGCATATCTCAATCAGGTTAAATTGTATGGAGCTGAAGGAAAACGAGTACGAGTACCGAGAGACAATGGTAATAGGGCAATTGCTGGGCACAGTGGAAGAGGTGAAAGCAAAACATGACAAATGTTTCATTGTCACACTCGCGGAAAGTAACGGTAAGATTGCTTGGCGCTTACCTCCTTACTATTGTGAACTGAATCTCATTGAAATGGCATGGTCCATGGTAAAGGGGGTGTGAAATCGAACAACTCGACTTCTAAAGTAAGTCACGTTCAGCAACTTCTCCGAGAAGGAGTTCAACGTGTCATGGCAGAGAACTGGAGGGTATTTGTTCAGCACGGAGTAAAGAAATAGGACAAATTTTGGCACATACAGTGACAGTGACAGTTCGAGGGAACCTGACTGTGATTGAAAGAATGATATGGTGGATTAGTCCTACTGGGAAAATCACTAAAAAAAGCGTCTGATAATGTTACTCCGAGGTGGTGTGGAAAAAAACTTAATTTCACAAAAGAATTTTCAACTTCTTACGATGCAGACAATCTGCTGATCCTGAGTAATTTATTGGTCAGTGACTTAATTAATTAGTCTCAAGCAATTAGTCAATTATGGACATTAGGAATTATAAATTCTATTTCAGAACGAAGTTCTTATTTCAACAAAAGTAAGTTTTGCATCCGAAAGAAACGAGATCGATATTGAGAAAGCAGTTTCGAAGTAAAAAATACAAATATATTCTCACTTATAGTCCCAATTATCTAATAAAAGAATCTTTGTTCGCTCATCTTATGCATAGAATCAATATTTGGAGACTTGGTGCAAATTCACCTTCGAGAGGTGCTGCCTCTAGCGTGTGACGGATGAATTAAGCAAAAAAACCAATTGTTGCGCTTCCTCCGGTATGATAAAGTCGTGCCATAGTGCGACTTCTATTTCCCATTTCTTTAATTAATTCGTTTGACCAATCAATCAATGTATTTCATAGGAAAATGTTCTTCGAATTTAGTAAATCAACATGAATTGTTTGGTTAAAGGATCGGAAGATTTATATTTCGCAAGGCGCATGACCTTCACCCAAGGCTTGAATCATCCCACAATCAAGCAAGCCTGGTTCTAGCGCATCACTTTCAACCTTTCTGAATATGCCCTGCATTATGAAATCCTTAGATTTACTTAAGTCCTCGCTGTCATTATCGCTATCATCGACCGCTTCAAACAGAGCTAATTGGTGTGCTATGGTCTTATCACTTTCACTGTTAGAAATTTCTGTAGGAATTTTCAGAAATGCGTGACTGAAGCTTTATGCAGTAACCTTTTCTAAATATTACTAAACAGGAACGGAAATTTCAGAAAATACAACTGCAAAATGCTTAATCACATGTTTCAAAAAAGTCTGTTACAATTTAGGCATTTTTGTATACAGTAACTTAAAATTTCCAGGAATTAAACCATTTTTTTGGTTCATCAATTTAAAAATAATATATGTAGTCCATATTAATCCAGACTATATAAATAATAGTAAGACAATATGAGTAAAGTCAATATAAATGAATTTGCAGGTATGCATGTTACAATAAGTTTAACAGAAAAATTATTAAGTGACAATTGCTGTCAGAAAGACCATTTTTCAAAATACGCGTAAACTTTGTTCATAGTGTATTACTATATATTTATATACTCAGAGCAAACATAAGCTGCATATATATTTTCAAATTACTTGAACCCAGAAGCCTTCGCAGCGAGATGCGTCCACGTCTCTATATTAGGCGGACTCTTTGGTCAAAAAGAAGGTCACCGACGTTTAGATAATTTGCACAGAATGTAATTTTAAAACTAATAGCCAAGCAGACAGCTTTTCCCTTCGAGAAGCGAGGACTGCGCAGTAGCAGTACTGGGCACTGCTTTCTGTCACGATAACTTATATTTCTGTTACTATTTGTAATTTTCAGATACCGCTTCTGAATGTTAATAAAAGTTTAGTGAATTTACTGTAAAAGTTACTGAATTTCGTCTAGGAAGCACATGCTCCATTTTGTCAACGTCCATTTTGTCAACGCTTCTGAAAACTCAACAAATAGAACATCTTTTCGAAGGAGTTGATTTCAAGGCTTGGCAATTAGAGCAAAATATTTTTAAACACGCACATAGTATCCAGCGAGACCCAGAAACTGCTTTATATTTTTACCATTTTTTGAAATTCCCATGGAATAAATATCCTATTTCTTTACAAAGGGATCTACATTTTTCTGATTGCAAAACGAGATAAGCCGTTTTTAAACGACCCAGTTTTGTGTCTATCAGCTCTTTCTAATTATATCAGGTGAAAACCAGAGGCGAGGACCAAAATTGTAAAATATTTGGCATTTCCCAATTTGTATTGAATATCCGTGATATTCGGTAATAGGGAGGTATCTCCAATTTTACGGTACGACTCACTCTGGGGAATTACAAGGAGAACCTGATAGTAAACTAGACACATTTTCCGTCATTCATGTACCTTATTTTGCTATAAGATATTTGTGGCCTAAGAGATATCTATATGCCTTATGATTAATAAGTATATCATCGGTTAAGTTAATTTTGTGCTTGGCAGTCTTAGTACAACCTGACCGATCAACCTTAATAGGAACAGGTGCAACAATTTAGAGATGATATTTAACAAGGTATTTTTTTCTTCTGAATTCAAATTGGAACCAAACGTTTGAGCCTATTTTGGTTCTTTCACCTTTTTGCAGTTTCTCTGAATTATTTGGAGAAGGTGGCGAACCAGCTAGTTTGCATGTTCCTAAAGTTACTGGCGGTACTGTCAGAACGGTATATCTACTGGTAGAATTAATAGTTATTCTCCTACTTTACAGCTCGTGCAGCTGAAATAGCTTGTTTCATGGTTCGCGGACGCTCCATATGGACCCTCAAAACTAGATAATGCCTCAAGCCTATTATAAAATTCTCATTAACGCTATCTTGAGCTGATCGTATCATTACTGCCGCTTCTTCGTCTAGTATTTTTCGTCAATCAATTTTATCATATTTTTTAGGAGATCTGAAACTCTATTCCCCTAATCCTACGTTTTCTTGTGTTTTCTTTGCGCAGCATAAGCAACCGTTGAATAAAGCTGGTTAAGATTTCTATGCTCAGTAAAAGTAATTTTATTATAAGACGAAAAATCTTTCAAAGTATGAATGCCTCTGTCGTGTAGCGAATTATATACACTTTTCGAAATTCGAGATCGAATAAGCAAAATAAATTATACCGATCTTTACCAATAACGGGATTGCGAGCGTCAATGCAGTCGCGTATAAAACGGTTTACAGGCAAATTTTGACAATCGTGAAAGCACATCAAACATTCTAAATCTGATCTGAACTTTATGGGATTTTCTAGTTCTTTTTCCGGCAGAGAAAATAAGTTAGTTTCATCGCTGATGATTCTTATTTCCTGGCATCTGACCTCAGTAACACGTCTAATGGTCAGTTTTTGGAAGTACAAACGAACTGATATGTTGCCCTTCAATAGATAAATTATTCTGCTCAGTATTTGGTCAAATTTCACGTGTATATTCGCCAATACTATTACTGAGATTATCCTGATGTCCAGGGATAATTATCCTATTGCCTTCCTCACTCACTTCACCACTTAGCGAACTAAGATTTTTACCATGACATCCATTTTCGTCTGTCATTTTTTTCTAACTTTTAAATATTCAAATTTAAGAAAACAGCCTCTAATATCAGCCACAAATTTATTTCAATTTCTCAAAATGACTCTAAAGACAGAGAGAGAGACTGGTTCACAAAAATATTTTTTTTAATTGCGAACTGATCACACTAGCTTAATATAAAATAAAAATGCGAGCTAGCCTTTTCAGTTTCTGCTAATCCAATTTTCCGGTCCTCTCCAATTCTTCTGCGGAGATCAAAGGTAAAAGGATCCCGTGGTCCCTCAGATACCATCTGCGTTTTCGGTGCTAGAAATTTGGCAGCCTAAGCCGCCTAGTTGAAAACCACGGCAAAGACCTAGAGAGGCAATCAAGATGTACTTGAGGTTCTGAACGTTCAAATGAACAAAATTTGTTACTGGCGGCTCTGTAAATTAGAAACAGTTAAAATATTTATTTATTTATTTCAAAAATTATAGGTTGCAAAAGAAACTTATAAATCATTATTTTAAATTGTAGTTGGAACAATATTTTTAAATAAAGCAGAATTGGGAAAACAGATTTCGTTCATTCGAACGTTCAGAATTTCAGGTACATCAATCAAGACTCTTCTACTTGATGTATGTGCTGCAAGACACGTACCATTGTTCACCCTCGTATCTTCTCAAAATCTTTTTCTGGACAAAGTTATTCCACCCAGAATCCCGCGTTAGCTTCAGAAATTTCGGAAAGTCTCACGACGTCCTCCCAAAACCGATTACGAATGTTCAAAATTGGGAAAAATCCCTCCGGTCCCGGATCTTTTTCAGTTTTTTCCAAAGCTTTTACCACACCTCATTTCTTTATCAAAGAATGACCAAAATTGTAGCTACTTTTCACTTTTATTTTCAAATCACTCTAAAACTTACAAAATGAGCATATAAGTTTTATGAAGTCACTATAAAGTCACGCCTACCCTGAAAGGGAAATGGCTTAATGGTATACTATACTACTGAGTAAATAGTCTATTCCAAATTTAAAAAAAAGCTAAATATGCTCAAAAGTCTTTAATTAATTTTTCATCATAGAAGCCTCGGTGGCTCAGACGATAGCGCGTCGGACTTCCATGCAGGAGGTCCGGGGTTCGATCCCTGAGCCGGGTACCAATGGAAATTTTTCTATGTACTTGTACCGGGGCTTCGGTGGTTCGGAAGCAACCTTAAACTGTAGGTCCTCTCAGAAAAAGCTGGTATCATACCAAGGTGGGGCTCCATGTCGAGGGGACTAGCCTGGGGGGTCGAAGCCGATACTGTGAAGACTTGAAAATGAGTCAGCGTTCTTCTTGCGTTTGGGAACTCCTATGGGGACGGCGACTGACACTTGTGGCCGCTAGGGTCGGTAGTGCGCGTGGAAATACACGAGATGACGGTTCCAACGGTGGTAACGTCTGCTATTCGAATTATATCAGTCCTTCCTAACGCAGCGTTCAGGTGTCAGCTTAAAGCACTATTTTCAAAATTCCAGGTGTGCATGCTGCAATGGGGTGTAAAAATAAAGAAGCAACTCGCTTTCCAAATAACAAAAAACTAAGGAAACTGTAGATAATGCCTTGTGCCTGCGTACAAGGTATATCTCCACTCACGGTGCTGCCCTCTAAACTGAGCTTGACAAATCGCCGTCCCCATAGGAGGCGCCACGCACGATGTTCGCTGGCCGATTTCGAGTAATGAACACACACACATACACTTGCATAACGCACGAGGATAGTGCTTCGAATCTGTGCATCTACCTGATGACCTCAGAGGGATCGCTCCGTACACCCTAGCCTGCTAGGAAGGCTGCCGAATGGCAGAGTGGGTGAGGATCACTTTGCCTGATCAAACAAAGGAGGGCGTCATTTACTGTGCGATAGGTCTGCCTGGCACCTGAGAGGTATAATCTCAGAACGTTGATAACAACGAAAACCCACCGAGATCCAAAAAACACTCGGCGAATGATGGCCGGATTTGTAGTACTGCCTTGAGAATAAACACTGGTATGGCACAATAGGCTTTATAGCTTGAGCGCCAGGGGTGGGACCTCACGGACCCCCCCCCCCCCCGCCTACATTACAACTATCAAAAACTATCAACTATTGTTCATCATCCTTCGGTTCTCACTAGAATTTTCCCGCAAATATTTAGGAGTCTTCAATTTCACAAAAATTTACTAAATTTAAAAATTATTTACAATAATAAAAGTTTCTACATTTTGGATTTCATCCAGACGAGGTAGTGGAATCCCACTTCTGACTACAAAGCTTCCTGTGACTGTTCAGTGGAGTTTTTCGCGGCAAATTCAACTTCTCTGGGTTGAATTCTCCTTGCAACTATTCCATACATGCTGAGCAATGATGGTCCCGTGGTCCGTTTTAAGGAGTTGGAACTCGCCGAGTTGAGATGAAACATTGACGAAACCAACGAAGCCCGTTTCAAACCAGTTAGCAATTTAATTATCACAAAACAAATATGTATCATTTAGTTTCTGAAAAATTATCTTTATTCACTTTTCACTATAGGAAATAAGGAACTTTAAAGAACTTGATGGACAGAAATTCGATTAACTCTGAGTTTTATTCAAATTTTCAATTGAGAAAAATATTACATTTCCGAAACGAAAGCGAGCTGGGTAAGATAGAGATTTTCTCTGTCTTAACTCTAGACGCATGGTGTCGCCTACGTGCAATATGTAATCATCTCGAATGAGGCTTCATATAATCTAAATCGAACTTCCCTCACAGTTAAGTTCTTTGATTATACAATCATGTATATTAGGAGGATAGTGAATATAATATTTTTAATACAAGCATGAAACCCATATATTTCTCTGATTCAATAGCACATTTTTCTGATTACAAAGTATCATTTTTTCAAAGAAAGTCGGGTTATAAACCTAAATGTATTTTGTTTTATTTTTCACAACTTTACAAGAAATTTTATTGAAGAACAAAGATCACAAACGATATTGTTTTTTAGTTTTACACGTTTCTTTTGACTTGAATTATTTACGTATGTGATCAGGGCTGTGCGATGAACTGTGAAACTTATTAGGATTAAAATACTCCATTTAATCTTCATCAGGGTTGTGCGGTAAACTTTGAACAATATTAGGATTCAAACCACGTGGGTGAGCAGGTTTGTTCTGTGTATTATAAATAAAATTAGGATTGTTTTGCAGTTCATTGTGAAAAAAAAGAGGAACCAAATCATGTGAGAAGTTGTGGCTTCCACGTATTACAAGCATACCAGAATTGTCATCAACTAAACCAGGTAGTTTTAATTCATTGCCTATAGGAAAATCGGTCTGTTCTTTTCCTGACATTAGCTCAACTCTTTTAGTTCCCATATGCACTTTGACGCGTTTGCGATTTTGATTGAATATTCCACAAACAATAACATCTTGGATCTGCACTCTTGCCATTGCGTAATCACCAACTGCTAATATTGGAACTTTTCCCGTCAACATTTTTCGATAGTGAAGATTCTTTCCTCTCGTGAGAAGTCCAAGATTTTCAGAAAAAACGTATGTTGTCAATCTCATTGGCACCGGAGGATTGGGACGTGAGGCAAGTGTGTGGTTTGCCTGTATTGTAGGAGAATTGTCGGCTTGTCTGGCAAGATGATTTCCAACCTCTTGAGTTGAACTTAATTCTGTGACAAGAAAGAGAAATGCATGTGTTTTTCATTTCTAATAATAAAGTGCATATATTTGATGTAAGTAACTACATTTCTGACTGATTGTAACTACATTTATAAAGATTTCAATATCTCTATAGTTAGATCAGTATTTTAGGTGTTTTTCATCATTCTGTAGAAAAGTATAAATAAAAAATCTTTTGACAATTTTTGAAATTCCTAATATCCATAAATTACTCAACATTTGGAGATACCTATTTTCATAACTTTTATTGAAGGGTTTCAATCTTCTCAACTTTCTTTAAACAAAAATTTATATATATATATATA
>CAKNYM010045846.1:16632-31809 GCA_932195095.1 Andricus curvator | reverse complement strand
TACCGAAATTTCTGTACGTATAGCAGGATTTTATCAGTGTTTATATCCCGACCGTTTCACCCATTTCCGTGGTTTAAACGATTTTTTTTAACAATTATAGTTGGTTTTGTTTAGAAATGGGCAATTTATATATAGCTTAAATTTTAATTACGTCTGTCCCTGAAGTTTTCACTCAGTGACACTCATATTTAAGGAGAGAACTCCGAAAAAATCACTTTGAAACATCTTTAAAAAAAGTTAGAATCATTACTTTTATTCCTGTGTAAGTATTTACCAAAGCACATGAATTTTAATTGTTTGTAAGTGAACAAAATTTGTAAACATGTGCATCATATGATTTTCGTGTACATTTTTAATCATTACTAATAAAATAATAAAATATTGAAAATGTGGATACATTGCTAAGTTTAAAACAGAAATTTTTTTTCAGTATTTAAAAAATGTTTAAGTTCAATTACAGTTTTTTTTAAATAATCATAAAATTTGATGCTCTACTCGGTGACACTTGGTGGCAATGCGGTTACTTTTTTTAGGTCATGTACATGATTTTTGATTTCTGAAATTGGTATTTTCGTTTGATTTTGAGTGTGAAATAATGAAAAAAACAAATTTCCTTCTTTGAATATTTCAAAGAGATTTCAGTAAGAAGTAAAGGAAACAACAACAGAATGTTCTGGACTGTCTAGGAAATTTTGATCAACTAAACAAAAAATTCTATCTACCAAAAAATCCAAAAGGGTCTGGGAAATAGTGGAAAGGTGCCATCCATATACCACGTGGACAGTTTATGGGGGGAGGGAGGGTATAGCCAAATTCCACGCTTGTCCACGAGGGGGACCGGGGGGGGGGGGGGGGAGAATCCACGTGGACACACGTTCTCCTGAATCTGCGAAAAATATACTGAAATAAAACAAAGTATACTCGAGGTACGCTCGAATTTTTACATTCTCATATCAACGAGAAGGTATTGGTTTTATGTGAAAAATGACTTTCGCGGATTCCATTAAATGTCGACGTCTTGAGGCCCCCTGAGTCAGAAAAAATAGTTTTTACGTCGGTGGCTGTCAGTCTGTCGTTGTTGTCGTCGTTGTCTTCGTTGTCGCTGTATATCTGAAAATTTTTGAAAGACTACTCGGAATGGATTGTGCTTTGGCACAAGTTTTAAGGGCATAAAAAGGAAGAAGAGGTTGTTAGCGAGCTATTTTGGATAAAAATTCGAAAAGTCACAGCATTTTGGAAATTTTTGAAACCATTTTTTTCAATATTCAAAAATTCTATGAACCGCTTTTTATAGTACTCGAAAAGTTGAACAATTTATCCTCACAACTTTTTTCGATAATAAGAAAATTATCAGAGTTATAGCATTTTCAAAATTAAAAAAAAAAACGAAAATGACAATTTTAAGCCAAACAACGCATGATATGAAAGAAAGTCAGGGATAGGAAAATGTTGCTTTTTGAAATCCCTACAAAATTATCAGAAGAAATTTTGAAATTTTCATGAACATAATATAGAAAAGTTGGCATTTTTGACAAAATCGTGTGCGAAGCACGAGAAACGTGATGAGAATGTGTTCGTTAAAGCCGAAGGAGCTTTAACAAAAGAGAATTCACAATCACAAAATTGCAGTTGTTGATGCTTTGACCTTTAATTTTAAAAGATCAGTGCACAAATTTGGGGGGAAATACAAATTAAAGTTTTTAAAAATAAAGGAACGGTCTAAAAGTAACATTTTTTACAATAACTCACCTAATACCCTTTGAGGACCAAAATCCTTCCGGACGTTTGTCAGAAATAGATTTTCTTAATTTTTATGTGTCTTATTCTTTGTGAAAATAGTGTTTTTAAAAAATCAATTTCAAATTTTACAACAAAATAAACAATCTCTCAAAAGATGTTTCGGGCATATCAAATATTTCTTTCAATGTTTGAAACCTTGTCAATTTAAAAAACATGTATATAAGATTTTCAGATTTATAAGAAAAGTAAGAGTAATCATGTTGCTTGAAAACAACACAGTTTAACCAGCCAAATATTAAATTTTATTAAAAAATACCAAAAAAAATGTTACAGACATCAATGCATCTCTAAAAAGGTTTTCCGATAAAAATGCATAATAGGGTGGGTTGAAAAAACAAATTCTGGGATTCGAAATCACTAAAATGCGAAAAATTAGCATATTGGGATCCTACAAAAGTAAATAATTAATTTGGAATCGATAGCCATGCAGCTCGGTTACCCGCGCTGAAAAAAAATGAAGGTCAAAAAAGTGTTTCCAATTTTTTGGCGGATTTTAATGAATTATTTTCTGAGAGATAATTCCAATTTAATTCACCCCTTTTTCGAAAAAAAAAATCCTTAACACCTTTGTAAATTCCTGAAGAATTTTTAAAATTTTGATTATGGTATTTAATGAAAATATCTTTGTAACTTGCGGTTTAAAACACTTCTGAAGCTATGAAGGTTTTTCCAGCATATAAATACACGCTGGAGAAAAATCTACATGAACCAGGAATCAAAAGTAAAAATACAGCGAAGTTTTTAAATTCTGATTTTGGTATCAATTGAAATTATCTTTATAAATTGTTGTTTAATATTTATTTCAGCGCATGTGTGGGCCTTTTTAGCATAGAAATACAGAAGAAAAAATTCTAAGAAATACCAAATTCCAAATTTCGTAAATTTACTGTAATTTTAATTTCGATACGTCGGTCTTGCTGATTTTTTTAGTGTATTTTGATGCTAAAAAATCCCAGACATGCGCATAAAAAATTGTAACCCACAAATTATAAAGATAATTTTATTAAATATCAAACATAACAAATTTAACAATTCATTGTATTTACAATTTTTAATCCTGGGTCATGTGTATTTTGCTCACTGGCAAGTTTTCAAGTACTCGAAAAAACTCTGGTACTATTTACACAGGTGTTCAGAATTTTTTCCGAAAATAGAGGTCAATTAAATAGGAATAATTAAATAGTTAAATCGTTATGTTAATAATATATGAATTGATAAAATATAAAAAATGTAATAAATTAAACAATTAAATAGGAATAAAAGTAGGCCCGATGTAAGTCGTCTCTATAGAATTTCGCTTGGCTCAATTTGTTGATAACGGGGTCCAAGGGGCCGAGAGAGAGGCCAATAATATCTATATTTTCATGAAATATGTCCACGTGGACAGAGTAGGGGGGGGGGGTCGTCAAGATTAGACGGCTGTCCACGAGGGGGGTGGGGGGGGGTGGTCAAAAAGTAGTGAAAAATTATCCACGTGGTATATGGATGGCCCCAAAGGCGCAGCGATAGTAGTAGTCTTTTGTTTACATTACAAGGTACTGTAAGTTTTGATAGAATTAACATATTACCATGATTTTTTAAGGGCGTTGAAACCAGGACCTAACATTATAATTGAGTTACCTCATTTTACTCCATAAATACTAAAGTCGGCGTCAAAAGTACGCGACCCTCACTTTGATCGCTCGCAATTCGTTCAAAAAAAATCGCAGAAAATTCTGGCCAGGTAAACGTGAAAGCTTAAGGTCTCCCGAATGGAAATATGTGTATATTTTTGTTCTAAAAAAATTTGTACAATAGCGCTGATGTAAAACGTGCCAAAAAACAAGGTTTTGGAGGCACTTCTTTTAAGCCTCGACTTTCGAGGCTTCCCAAAACAAGCTGGACGTCTTGAAAAATCTGAAAAAAAATCGCAGGCGCTCCTTAAGGTGTTCAGAATGAAACGCACTTTCCCAGATTTCGAAATATGGAATTGTTTACTAATTACAGGCCGTTTTCCACGAACATATGAAGCCCTCAGAGGAAAAATGTGACTCAGAGAGTTTTGAGGAAAAACAGTAAAGAAAAAGTTCAGAGGAAAAAAGGTAAACAGAAACGTGACGTAAAAATGTTACTCGGAAATATCCGAGGAAAAACGTTATAGAAAATGTTGAGCGATAAAATGTGATAGAAAAAGTTCCGAAGAAAAACGTTTCTTTTGGTATTATAAGTTGATTACGAAAACACTTTAAGAAAACAACAAGAACGTCAATATGATCAGGTCCATTAAGCTAGCACCTCCACAATCGAATTTTGCGATTTTTCACAGCTCAGAATTTTGGGCGTTTTCAGGGCTCTTGAAACCGGAAAAAAAATTTCCCCGAAACAACCCTTAAGTTAAAAAATCAACCCCCTTCAAAAAATTCAAATTTTTCACAAATTTATTCACGGCGAATTTTTGGGCTTTTTTTGGGCTCCTCAAAAATACCCACCCGGATATTTTGGCTCCAACCCTTAACGTTAAAAATCAACCCCTTTCTCCCACGCAGATATGACTTTGTGAAAAGATAATCTTTTTGAGAATTTCATAGTGTGGATAGAGTCACAGATTTTTGGGCTCTTCAAAACTACCTACTACAATTTTTGGGCTACAACCCTTAACGTTAAAAATCAACCCCTTTCTCCCACGCAGATATGACTTTGTCAAAAGATAATCTTTTTGAGAATTTCACAGTGTGGATAGAGTCTCTGATTTTCGGGCTACTCGAAGATACCCACTTCAATTTTTGGACTCCAACCCTTAACGTTAAAAATCAACCCCTTTGTACCACGCAGATATGACATTGTCAAAAAATCATCGTTTGAGAATTTTACAATGTGGCTAGAGTCTCTGATTTTTGGGCTCCTCGGAAATACCCACTTCAATTTTAGGGCCCCAACCCTTAACGGTAAAAATCAACCCCTTGGTGCCACGCAGATATCATTTTGTGAAAAAATAATATTTTCCTGACTTTTACAGTGTGAATAGAGACTTTGATTTTTGGGCTCCTCGAAAATACCCACGCTGAATTTTTGCACCAACCCTTAAAGTTAAAAATGAACCCCTTTGTACCACGCAGATATGACTTTATCAAAAAATAATCTTTTTCAGAATTTTACAGTGTGGATAGAGAATTTGATTTTTGGGCTCCTCGAAAATACCGACTCTGATTTTTGGGCTTCAACCCTTACCGTTGAACATCAACCCCTGGAACCACGCAGATATGAGTTTGTCAAAAAATAATGTTTTTAAGAATGTTAAAAGTAACAATAGAGTCTCTGATTTTTGGCCTCTGCGAAAATACCTACTTCGATTTTTGGGCTGCAACCCTTCAGGTTAAAAATCAACCCCTTGGAACCACGCAGATATGACTTTGTCAAAAAATAATCTTTTTGAGAATTTTGCAATGTGGCTAGAGTGTCCGATTTTTCGGCTTCTCGAAAATACCCACTCCGATTTTTGGGCTCAAACCCTTGAAGTTAAAAATCAACTTCTCTGTACCACGCAGATATGACTTTGCCAAAAAATAATCTTTTTTATAATGTTAAAGTGAAGATAGAGTCTTTGATTTTTGGGTTTCTCAAAAATACCCACTCTGATTCTTGGGCTCCAATCCTTATCGTTAACCCTTATTGTGGCTAGAGTTTATGATTTTTGGGCTCCTTGAAAACACACATGTTCAAAAATCAGAGACACTAACCACATTTTAAAACTTTAAAAAAGATAATTTTTTGTCGACAAAGTCATATCTGCGTGGTACCAAGGGGTTGATTTTTACCGTTAAGGGTTGAAGCCCAAAAATTGAAGTGTGTGTTTTCGAGGAGCCCAAAACTCAGAGACTCTATTGATACTTTAAAATTCTTAAAAACATTATTTTTTGACAAAGTCATATCTACGTGGTACAAAGGGTTTGATTTTTTCCGTTAAGGGTTGGAGCCCAAAAATTGGAGTGGGTATCTTCGAAGAGCCCAAAAATCAGAGACTCTAGCCACATTGTAAAATTCTAAAGAAGATTATTTGTTGACAATGCCATATCTGCGTGGTACCAAGGGGTTGATTTTTAGCGTTGAGGGTTTGAGCCCAAAAATCGGAGTGGGTATTTTCGAGGAGCCCAAAAATCAGAGACTCTAGCCATATTGTAAAATTCTAAAAAATATTATTTTTTCACGAAGTAATATCTGCGTGGTTCCAAGGGAATTATTTTTAACTTTAAGGGTTGGAGCCCAAAAATTGAAGTGGGTATCTTCGAGGAGCCCAAAAATCAGAGACTCTAGTCACAATGTAAAATTCTAAAAAAGATTATTTTTTGACAATGCCATATCTGCGTGGTACCAAGGGGTTGATTTTCAGCGTTGAGGGTTTGAGCCCAAAAATCGGAGTGGGTATTTTCGAGGAGCAAAAAAAAGCCCATAAATACGCCGGGAATAAATTTGTGAAAAATTCAAATTTTTTGAAGGGGGTTGATTTTTGAACTTAAGGGTTGTTTTGGGGGGATTTTTTCACGGATTCCAAAAGCCCTAAAGAATCCCTAAATTCTGAGCTATGAAAAATGGCAACATTCGATTGTGGAGGTGCTAGCTTAATGGACCAGATCATATTCACGTTCTTGTTGTTTTTTTAGTGTTTTTGTGCTCAACTTATAAAAGCAAAAGAAACGTTTTTTCTCGGAACTTTTTCTATCACATTTTATCCCGAAAAAATTTTCTATAACGTTTTTCCTGGGATATTTCCGAGTAACATTTTTACCTCGCGATTCTGTTTACCTTTTTTCCTCTGAACTTTACTGTTTTTCCTAAAAACTCGCTGAGTCACATTTTTCCTCTGAGGGCTTCATATCATCTTGGAAAGAAATAATGATAGGAAGTTGTTTTATGGCTCAAGATGTGCAGTTTTGTAACGCGATTAAGGTACAATTTGAAAAAATGAAATTAGATCAATATTACGCGAAATGAACATTTACGCATATTTCGGGATTTAATGAGAGCAGCCACCGTATAAAAAGTGTTAGAAAAAAGTATCCATTTCATAACAATAAGGACCTCAGAAGGAAGAGGTACCGACGTCCCTGCCTTTTTCCCTCCCAGCTATTGACCGGCGGGTAAACCGGTATCCCCTTCCTTCTGAAGTCCCTATTTTTGTGAAATAGATACTTTTTTTCTAACACTTTTTATATGATGGCTATTCTCATTAAATCCCGAAATATTCGTAAAGGTTTATTTCGCGAAATATTGATCTAATTTCGTTTTTTCAAATTGTACTTCAATCGTGTTACAAAACTGCACATCTTAAGCCATAAAACAACTTCCTAGCATTATTTCTTCTCAAGATGATATGTTTGTGGAAAACAGTCTGTAATTAGTAAACAATTTCATATTTCGAAATTTGGAAAACTGCGTTGCATTCTGGACACGTTAAGGAGCGTCTGTGATTTTTTTTTAAATTTTTCAAGACGTCCAGCTCGTTTTGGGAAGCCTCGAAAGTCGAGGCTTAAGAAAAGTGCCTCCAAAACCTTGTTTTTTGGCACGTTTTACATCAGCGCTATCGTAAAAAATGTTTTAGAACAACAATATACGCATCTGTCAATTCGGAAGACCTTGAGCTTTGACGTTTACCTACCCAGAATTTTCTACGATTTTTTTGGACGAGTTGCGAGCGATCAAAGTGAGAGTCGCGTACTTTGCATGCCGACTTTAGTATTTCATCGTTTTTAGATAATTGGGGCCTAACTCTTTTTTGAATCAAATCTGTATTCAGAGTGAAAAATTGGCTTATTTCAATAGTTATTGTAGAAAACGTTTTTTTAATTCTAGCTCAAGCATAAAAAACGTTTTATAGTACACAAAAACCATTGAAATTAGCAAAATTTTCACTCCGAATGCAGATTTAATTTCAAACAAGAATAGACATTAATTATATAAAAAAGATGTAATTCTAGTATCTATGAAGTAAAATGAGATAATTCAATTTTGAGGTTGGGTCCTGATTTCAGCGCCCTTAATACAGCGAACTACAACCACGAAAACGTTACACTGAAAATCGATTTTCTACCTGTATTGGATTTCTTGGTAAATTATTGACTGATATGCACGAAAATTTTTAGAATCAATAGAAAATCAGTAAAAAATAAGTTGTATGTGTGAAACTTAGGCATAAATTGTATATTGCCACCGAAAAGTGCCGTAGTGAGGTTACGAAAAGTAATATGTTTCGAACCTCGTAAATCCTATTTTCAAGTGTTGATTATGAAAGTGGTACTTAAAATACTAACCAGGAAAATTATTAACACTTGCGAGAAACGACCAGTGTCGGGTAGGTGGTGCCATGAGTCACATTTAATTTTCTTATTATAACCTTAAATATTTTGTTGACATTATTACTATACATTATCGACAAAAGTTCAGTACACGAGTACGTGCTAGAAGATTGACAATAGAAACAAGATAAATATTTTTATCTCAAATAACTTGAAATTCCATTTGGAAAAAGTTCAGTTTTCTTAATTATAAAAGAAAATATTGCAGACATATAGGCTAAAAATTATTATCAATTTTTGTATTCATAAAATTTCCTAAAACAATGAACAGTTTTGGAGTTTAATAGTCTTATCTTGCATGTAAATTTGTATGGGATTTTAATTGTTTATTGTTATGTATGTATGTATTCAGCTCATGATTCAAATTAAGGTATATAATTTTATATAAAAACTTTTAATAAAAATTTTCTTTATTCATATTAGATTATATCACCAGATAGATAGTAAAGTATAGCAAAAATATATTTTTGAAGTATTTATTCTTTTTTTTTGTTTTTTTTTTTCATTTTTTCATTTTTATTTTCATTTTTCCTCAATGCGTGGTAAAATATTTCAGTCACATATGAATGAAAAAAGAAACTCGTTTTGTAAAAGTTTGTAATACTTCATAATTTCCCTTTTTGAAGGAAAACCAAATGGTGACATTTTCAATAGCAATGCCTACTATTCATTTTGCCTGATAAACAATATTAATTATCTTCTGATTTAAAATATTAAAATTTTCAATTTCAACCCATGAGAAAAGAAAATAATCTTTAATTATATTTTCTATAACTTAGCTTAATAACGTCAAAAAAATTAATATTACTGGAATAAAATAAAAAGTTTAAATAATCGTTAAAAATAAATATAATGATATGATGGGAAACATGTGCCTTCTTTGATCTAATGTCGGAACCATCTTTATTGCGCACTGCCGACTGCGAAGATATATTTACGCACTATCGGCGAGAAAATTCGAGTCCTCTGGCTTTGACGTTAAAAAAGTAAGCGAAGAAAAAATAGTAGCTCAATGAAAGAAGGATCATCTTAAAGGTCAAAATGTTTTACGTTAATAAGCCTGAAATGAATATGCAAAAAAAAATTCTAATTTACAGACCCGAAAATCTGTTAAAAAGTAAGGAAAATAGACAGCTTTTAACGATAGTTAACTTTGGAACATAGTCGACTTTTATACATTTAATATTGAAGAGTTTGTAATGTTTTACTAACAGTCATTCAAGATTTATGAAATTTTATCCCCGTTCAAGATTTCATGACTATTTCTATACTTTTTACAAGAGAAATTTTTTCCATGTAGTCCATATTGCGCAACTGTTTTGCCACGAATCATAAATACGCAGATTTTTTCGGCACACCTATACACTGCCTAATTGATTTGATAAAAGGTTTGACACAATCTTAAAATCTCACTTTATTACATTTTATTAGAGTTTATCATCAGACAGCAACCGTTTTTGAAAATGTTCAGGCTATTTTAGTTCACACTTTCAATATGTTGAAAATTCAATAAGAGTGCATAACCAAATCTACGTGTTATTTTAGTAAATAGCACAGAATTTTTTCCTTATGCTTTAAATTTCGAGGGAAGTATAATAGCTTTGTTTCGTGATTCATACTGTCTAAATCTGAATTAATAAAAATTAGTAAAAATATTGACTAAGTCTTTAATGATTTCGGACCGAAATGACTAAAGAGTTAGTAACCGATATTTTCGGTTACTAATCAATTAGTTAACTTTTCTGATCGCTTTTTTCAATATTAAATGGTATGTTTAATATTAAGTATGTAAATCATTCTAATTTTTCTCTTTGGAATCAATAACTCGCATATATGCTAGGTTGGTGGAGGTGACGTAACTTTATTAATAAAGTTAAATATGATAAAAAATGAACAAGAAATAAATGTGTTTCATAACTTATGGATATGCATTCATGTAATATTATTATATTTACCGATAAAATCAGGGAGAACCGCGAGGGTGAAGAGCAAAATAAAAACGACCCTCATTATATTTCAGTACAGGAAAATTAATAACGGAACATACTGTGAACCGTGATTTTTATATATATACAATGTACATAGTAAGCAGACTAAAAGATAATTTATTACTTCAAACTGAAAACTGAGTAATCATAAAAGGTTTTCAATTAAGACGATAATGAGTTGAGACTGTTGGAGCGGGAGCAAAAAATGAGGTATTTTGTAAATGAGCATCACGTGCCTACCTAGGTTCAGAAGGATGAGATACAAATTTCAAAAATGCGCTTTGTAGATTTTCTAATAACCTGGAAGGGGTTTCTCTGTGGCAGGAATTGGGCCAAGAAAATATTTTTCAGGCAAGAGGAAAAAAAGGGGGAAAAATTCCCCAAAAAATTCATTTAGAAGTGAGTGCTGCTTTTTATTTTTTACTTCTATGTGACAGAATTTTTGGTTTGTTTCTCAGCTGACGTAAATCTATTTACACAAATGAACCTTGCTATAACTCAGATTCAGGCAAATAAGAATCTTATTCGTTATATAAAGAAATAAATTCTACGAAATATTGTGTTGTTACATACAATTCTGCAAACCTTGGCTACCGATAAATAAGACTCATTATTTAAATTGCGCAATCTCTATTAATTATCCCTGAGAATCTTTTGCTTCAGCGTCAATGAAGTGATACAATTTCATAATCATAATAATTTAATAATCATTATAATTTCATAATACAAGAATTTATCAGAATATCAACATTTTCAAGAAAGCATTGCGGCATATTGACAACGCTGCGAACGTTAAATTCTTCTATGCTATAGCGTTTTTTAATTCCGCTGGGGATAGGTTTTAGCTTATATTTATTCAATAAAAATATTTTCAACTGATGTCTGTTTCACTACTAACATTTCTGACAATTCATGTCTGGAATTATCAGATTGGGTCATGCGAGTATAGTTTCTTACTTTTTATTACAAAATTTATATCTGAAAAATTGCATTAGGTGTATACGTACGCACACAAAATGCCCAAGAAGTATCAAATTGAGTTTTAAAATCGCATCAAAACGTTGCACAATGGGTAGTTTTCATTTGTTAGCTAATGTAGTTGTCAACTGTTTGAAACGCTTTGATACCCTAGGTTTTTATGTGCGCACCTTAACAACATTTTGTATTCTTGGACAAACTATTGTCTACACGAAATGAGGTATCTAGTTACAAATTTTGAAAATGAAATAAAACTCAATGATGGTCAAGTTTATTTGCAGATACTATATGCAATAGTCAGTAACAGCCAAAATTTCGGAAAGATTTCAAGATGGCAACTAATTCGAATTGATGATAGATGATTAATTTTACCACTTTTCAGCGGAGGCCTCTCCAATTATTATAGCATTAAGCCATAAGGCTAAATAAACAAATTTATTTTTAGCAACTCTGAAATAGGCCCAGAAAGTTGAAGTTATTGAAAAATTCCCAGATGGTGGCGGGTTCAAATTTAAGAAAAATGATAATTTCCCTATTTTTCAATTCAGACTTCTCAAACATGAAAGAAAAGCAAGTTTATTTGCAGATACTATGCAATAGTCAGCGATAGCCAAAATTTTGAAAAGAAAAAATCTTTTTAGTCAGCAATTAGCATTTTCAAATGCGAACACAATCTCGATGGAGAAATTATTGACAATGCCTATACTAATGGGATTTAATTCACTCTAATCAGTTTTTAATAACTAATTTAAGAACTTCATTAAGAGCGTCGTCAAACTTAGTTGAACATGTTCTTTTTTGTATATTTTGTATATGAATCTTGTATGTGTTTGTGCACGCATGTGTCAAAAGTTTTCAAGATATTTTTTTTTGGGGGGGGGGGGTAACATTTTTATCTGCAACAAAGAGACTAGTCGACTAAGTTTGAGAGCAATTTTTTCACAACTCAAAAAATCAATATTAAAAAAATATTGATTTTAGACCAGTAGACAAACAAAGTTATTATTAAATCATTTAATACATTTATCTGGTCGATAACCACAACATCAATGATATAGAATCTTCTTGTTCAAAAAAATTAATCTTACAGGTATAAGGAATTGCGCCGTGATTCAACTTGTAGGGGTTGTGAAGAAATTAATCTCGCCTCTCCGTAGCTTCGTGGGTAAGAGCATCAGACCGGCGATCTGAAAGACCTGGGTTCAGATCCCTGCCGAGCTTAAGAGCAATTTTTTCACAATTTGAAAAATCAGTATTGAAAACATATTGATTTTAGACCAATAGACAAACAAAATTAACATTAAATTATTTAAAACATTTATCTGATCGACAACCATAACATGAATCATATAGAATTTTCTTGTTAAATAAATATCAGTCTTACATTTATAAGGAATTGCGTCGTCATTCAACTTGCGCGGGTTGTTGGATAGACAAACGTTTATTTGTCAGCCCTTAAAAAACAAACTTCCATCCATACCTTATATCTAAGACCGCACGCTCTTATCGCCTTGCCTTCCTCGCTTCGCCTCGCCTCTCCTATTTACAATCTTTCCTTCGCCATTCCTCTTCCCCGTTCCTTCTCTTCTTCTCCATCTTACCCAACACTCCCTTCACCCATGCTGCTGCCCTTTTGTCCCCCCTTTCATGCATCAATACCTCCATTCTTATCCCACTTCTTTCCACCTCTACGCACTCATCCAACCAGTGCAGTGCTCCACTCTTGCATCTCCCTTCCCACACAGTTCACACATCCTCTTCTTCCGAGAGAGCCAGTACCTATTAAAACCCTCCATACAACCACATCTCATCCTCGCTATAAGCTCCTGACTTCCTTTCTCTCCTTTCTCAGATAAATATTGCGCTCTCGCCCTTGGCCTAATCCACACATAGTTCCCGTTAAACCTTGACTCTCTTATTCTCTCTTCCCCTGCTGTCTTCTCTCTCTCCATGCCGTTTTTCTTAACCAACTCATATACCTTCCTTCCTTTCTCGTGCATCCTTCTCACTTCATCTATCTGCAGTCCATTCGTTCTTGAATACCTTTCCCTTTCACCCTCCATCTTCCCACCCCCTCTCCTGTTCTCCTTCTCCTTCCTGTGTCCTATTTACCTCTTCACTTTCCTTCCACTCCCACACCTCTACTCCATACAATAGCACACTCATCACTAGTGAGTCAAACAATTTCATTCTCCTTCCAAAATCATCTGCGAATAACTTCTTCCCCAACCCCCACACCTGCCTCATCACCACATTTGCCCTTCTCACTCTCACTTTTATGTGACCATTCACTCCGCCATTCCTCCGAAACAAGAAGCCCAGGTACACAAACTCTTTCACCTCCTGCACCGCCTTTCCCTTCCACTTCCACTCCCCTACATTATCCCTTCCCCCTCCTTTTCAGAACACCATAACCTTGGACTTTTCCGCATTCAGTTCTAACCTGTTCTTATCCAGGTATCTTCTCAACCTCTTCATCATCTCCTTTAAGGCCTCCACGCTTCTTGCCAGCAACACTATGTCATCTGCATACGCTAGTGACCAAATTCTAACCCCCCCCCCCCCCTATCCTGACACCTCCTACCACCCCGGCCTCCAGCTTACTTTCCATATCCGCAATTAAAATCGCAAAAAGCGTTGGGCTAAGCGGACACCCTTGCCTTAACCCCCTATCCATCCAGAATCCCTCCGAAATCCCCTCCCCTCCTCTTACCTGATCTTTGGTCTCTTCATATATCTCCCTTACCCTCTCGATCAGGCCTCTCTCCACTCGACTGAGTTTGAGAGCAATTTTTTCACAACTTGAAAAATGAATATTCAAAAAATATTTATTTTAGACCTGTAGACAAACAAAATTAACATCAAATTATTTAACTTTGACGACGCTATTAATGAGATTCGTTAATTCGTAAGAACTGATTAGAGGGAATTAAATCCTATTGTTTAGAATGTCATTAAAAAAATCTACACCGGGGATGTGTTCACAGTTAAAACTGCACCATAAAAAATTTGTTGGTGATTTTGTATATATATATATATATATATATATATATGGGTGTACCAATGGGATACGGTTAAATAACTAATTGCAATGACTTAATCATCTGATTAGGACTGGACCGGACCCCGATGGTGCATGCCTGTATCAAAAATTTCAAAGAATTTTTTGCATAGATTTTTTTTCTGCGAAACAGACACTAGTTAATTATTTTGACGATGCTTTTAATTAAGTTCGTTAATTAGGAAAAAATTAATTAGAATAGCAGTAAAATACAATTAAATGACTAAATGCATCACTAATCATCTCATTGGGACTGGATCGGGCATTGGCGGGGAGGGAGGGCATTAGCAATTTTGGCCTTCTTCTAAATTAAGAGAATCAAAAAATTGAAGCAAACTTAATTGCTTTAGAGAAGTGCAAAGAACTAAAAAAAACCTCGAGTTCTATACAAACGATTTCAAAAAAAAAATAACGGAAGAGTTTCATAAAAGCTCAAAGAATTCAGAAGAGTTCAAACAGTTTAGAAAAATTCAAATTATCATGAAAGGTAATTAAAAACTCGCTAAACGGATTCAAAATATTACAAGGAAGTTCTAAAAAACCAGAAAATTCCGTAGAATTAAAAATACTTGAAGGAATTTAAATAAATTCAACGAGCATTCTGCAGGTTTTAAGAGAATTAAAAAAACTTTAAAAACAATTCAAAAGACTTTAAGTGATTCCAAAAACTTATACATAATTCTGCAGAATTAAATAAGTGAGTGCATCCTTATTCAGTAGTAGTTAACCTGTTGACCTTTATTATTCTTTTGTTTTTCTTACATGTGTCAAGAAGTTCGGCCTCCTGCTTTTCGTCATTTGTACACTTTTCCACTCTCACATTTTAGTACAGAAACTTTATAAAGTGCCGTTTTAAAATTCCTATCCTATCTTTCATAATTCTATTTTAATCTTAATCATATATATTAGGAGTATAATGAAGATAGTTTTTTCATATCTTCAACAAACACATTTATTTCTTTGATTCAATAGTACATTTTTCTCGTAACAGAGTATTATTTTTCCATAAAAGTCCAAATAT
>CAKNYM010045846.1:0-16532 GCA_932195095.1 Andricus curvator | reverse complement strand
TATATATATATATATATATATATATATATATATATATACCATTAAACCATTTCCCTTTCAGGGTAGGCGTGACACTACCCGATTCGGGTAGTGTTTCTAGGTTTTTCTTGTAGTTTATAAATAACTACAAGTGTGGGTTCACCACACCCACGATATAAAGTCATGAATATCATCTTTACAAGATAAGTTATTGAAAATCGAAAATCGCAAACAATGTTGTATTTTAGCTTTACACATTTCTTTTCATAAGTTATTTGTGTGTATGATCAAAGTTGTACGGTAAATAGTTAAACGAATGAGGGTTCAATTACTATAGATGTTCAGGGCTGTTAGGTGGACTGTGAAAAAAATTAGGATTGAAATATTGGATGTATCCAGGGCTTAGCGGTGGATCGTCAGAAATATTAGGTTTCACATCATGTCCATGAGCAGAGCTCTGCGATGGACTGTGTAAAATATCATTAATACCAAGTTGGTCAGCAGGTTTGTGCGGTGCATTGTGAATAAAATTAGACTTCAAATCACGTGGAATAGCAGGGTTAAGCTTTACATTGGGAATAAAATTAGGATTGTTTTGCAGTTCATTGCGAAACAAATTAGGATCGAAATCACGTGGCGCCTTTTGTTTTCCGCGTATTACAAGCATATTAGGAATTTGCAATTCTTTGCCTACAGGAAATGCATTGTCTTCTTCTTTAGTCATTCGAACAATGTCTTTGGTTACCATGTGTACTTTAACGCGTTTGTGACTTTGATCAAATACTCCACGAACAACGCCAGTATTGCTTTGCACTCTTGCCATTGCGTAATCACCGACTATTATTACAGGAGTTTCTCCCGTCAACATTTTTTGATAGTTGCCAGATGTAACTTTTGTTACAAGACCTATGTTTCGAGGATAAGTAAATACACCAAGTCTCATTAGCAGCGGAAGTTTGGGATGTGAGCCAGAAGGATCGTCGGCCTTTCTGGTGAGATGATGTTCGGACTGTCGAGGCGGACTTAATTCTGCAAAGAGAAAAATAAATGGACTAATTTTTAATCTCCTAATACTTAAGCGCATGAATTAGGTGTGACCGACATTTTTTTTTTTGAAATAATAATTTTTATAGGAAATAATATTAGACATTTTGAAAATTTACGGAATTAAATAAAAGGCTCTAAGGAATTTTGATATGTTCCTGAATTTTTATAATTACGAACAAATCTTCTTTTGTAATCATTAATATCTTATTTCGTGAAGAGATAAGTTTATCCAAAAAGCTGGACTTATTCTTACAGCGTCTCATGTTTTCAAGGTCTCATTTTGAGTCCTAAATTTTCTGAAAAGTATTAAATTCAGACTGTGATATAAATTGTCATTTGTTTTCGACATGAAATTTCATAATCATATACGAGTATTTTTACTTTTTAAGTAAAGTCTAACATGTAATTCAAATTTGGAAGGAATAAGTTCTACTCTTACTTGCAGGTGATACAATTTCATTTTCAAATTATTATCCTCATTTTTATCTATCTATAATAATCTAAAGCAATGATCAGAATCATTTGAGACTTTCTTGTAAAGTTTCAGTTTGAAAACTTTTCAGCTTGATTTCCTGCGTTTCAAAAAAACCAAAAATTTTACTCAGAATATGCCGAGCTTTTTTCTGTGTATACGAGATATTAGGCGTCATTCATAAATACACAATAACTATATGAAGGGCGCATGTACAATGCTCTGAAAAATCATAGTTAGGTGTGTAACTGAAGTGTCTGGCACTGCTCTTGTTGGAAGAATGACTGGGGATGCTTAGTGTAATAATGGAATCCGCGGAGCCGTTAACGAAAACAAACAAGCGTATCTTGAATAATAAGACTAGAAAATGTTTACAGGAAAAATAACAGAAAAGTAAAAACGCTAGTAAGAGAAAATAAAGATTGCACAAGGACAATAAGAAAGGAAGTAGTAGTACAGAGTTAGGCAGCATGAGAAATAGAAAGGATGAAATAGTATATGATACGGACGAAGTGAAAGACGGCGATAGGGACTAATACAAAAAATTATTGGAAAGTGAAGCTATGCAGCAACACAACTGCGACATAGAAGACGATACGTCAGAAAACCCAGTCAAAAGAATCAGTGTCTCTGAGATTAGGCATATAATTAAGAACTTAAAGAATAGTAAGACTGATAGTGTAGATGCTATTTACGCTGAAATTCTTAAATACGGTGGCGAATATATATCTCACAGGCTAAGTGAGTTAATAAATGTATGTTTAGAGATGGGGGAAGTTCCAAATGACTGGAAAATGTAACTTAATGAAAATAAAAGAAGGAAAGATCTGGGAAGTCCAATGTGGATTTACGCCAGGAAGATCATGTGCAGAAGATCATAAATCACGGAAAAAAGTTTAAGGGTAAACAAACAAGTTTTCTGTTCCTTTGTGAGCTTTGGGAAGTCTTGAAAGAGTACGGAGTCAATTCATAGCTCCTAATAGCAATAAAAAGAATGTATGCAGAGAGCTAAGCGAGTGTGAGAATAAATCTACGCCTCCATTCAATATGAGTCTATGTGCTGACAGCGCCGTGTATGGGACTATGCGCTGTGTATAAGCATAGGTCTCATACAGGGCGCTGTTAGCACATAGACTTATATTGAATGGAGGCGTCCAAATGGGCAACTAAGTGACAGGTTCGATATTAGGCAAGACATTAAACAAGGATGCGTTATGTCCTTTCGGCTGTTTATATTCATGCACAGTGCCTGAAAATGGCCCTCCTCGACGAATAAGCTGCGGATCTCAGAACAGTGAAGGTGCGTGGATTAGGGTAGGCAGATGATAAGGTTGTAATGGTAAAGTCAATCGAAGGCTTGCAGAGAATGTTGAGCAGACTGAATAATAGCATGAAAAACATGGACCTTCAAATTACCGTGAATGAAACAAAAATTATTGTGCTTGAAAGAGAGGGTGAGAAAACAGTATTGAGCATTGCCCTAGACGATGAGAGGATAGAACAAGTTGATAAGTACGTGTATCTTGGTAGTTTATTTTCTAATGACGATAAGATGGATGGAGAGATAGCCATGCGTATAAGCGTGGATAGAGCGGGAGGCGAAGTATAGGCCTTCCTTTAAACCTGTAAAAACTCTGACCGTGTAGAATTGAAGAGGATCTAAAGAGGGTTTATTCCAATATACTTTAAGTCCTCCTTAGCTCCTCAGAAGCTGCAGATATTTCCATTTCTGCATACTTTGAGGTTCAAAGGAGGGTGTATGAAAACCTCGTTAGATTCTCGTAGATCCTTCACTCAGTGCTTCCTATTCGTGCGTCCCTGCTTCTCCTCGCGACGCATGCACAATACTGCAAAGATCATAGAGGTTGAAAAGAGGGCTCAATAGGATGTAAGAGAATCAATGGAGATTTAAACAACATTATTTCTGTGACCAGTGACAGGGGTGCCTTCCCACCTCCCACGAGACGTTGGAAAGGTGTAGGGATTTATCCAACATTAGTTCTGTGAGCAGTCCCAGTAGGGTCTAACACTTACTGGACTCAAGCCTGTTACGCTTACTAAATTTCAATAGCGATTTTATCAGAAACTGGCAATCCTAGAGGAAAAGTGTTAATAACCAAAAATGTATATTATGATTGCATCTACAACTTACGTCTCAAAACTTTTCTGAAATTTTGTCTATTCACAGAGATAAATCTGACTACCATGACTTTTATGGGGTTTTCATGATTTTACCATCAAAATCAAAGCGGCTGTTTTCATTACACAGGCCCACAAAAAAATTGGGTTGTGCGAGAGATCAGAGTACGGTACCTATACGTATTTTGGGGCGCTGAACACGAATCTGACATCAGTTTTTCTCCAGCACGTCAGGATTTCCCCCTAGATGCGGAAAATTCCCTAGTAAATCAACTTTTCTGGGTATAAATTACCCTTGGTATCAAAATCATCTGGAAACAGATCAGGCATGATATTTTTACGTATTTTGTGGCGCTGAACACGAATCTGACATCAGCTTTCCCCGAGCGCGTCAGGATTTTCCCCTAGACGCGGAAAATTCCCTGAAATATCAGCTTTGTCGGGTATGAAATAACCTTTGTTATTGAAATCATCTGGAAACATATCATGCATGATATATTTATGTACTTTGGGGCGCTGAACACGAATCTGACATCAGTTTTCCCCGGCCACGTCAGGATTTTCCCCTAGACGCGGAAAATTCCCTATACAATCAGCTTTGTCGGGTATGAAATAACCCTTGTTATTGAAATCGGCTGGAAAAAGATCAGGCATGATGTTTTATGTATTTTGATGCGCAGAATACGAATCTGAGACTAGTTTCCTGTCATCACGTCAGGGTTTTCCACTAGATGCAGAAGATTCCTTAGAAAAGTAGATTTTTTTACCGAATTACCACTGGGTATGAATTTATCTGGGAAGCAGGCTGAGTATGGTGTCTTTTCATATTTTAGATGCTGAATACGAATTTTGACTCAGATTTCCGCTAACGCTTCAAATTTTTCCCTTAGATCTAGAAAATTTCCTAAAAGCCAGGTTGTTTTAGTAAAATACCACCTTTGTTAGTGGAATTATAAAAAAAAGTATTTTGGTGGTACTTTTTGGGTAGAATACATATGGGAACTTTCGCTTCAGAGCCTTCAACTTTCTCCATAGACTCGACGAATTCCCTAAAGAGATCTATTTTTTATATAATGGCGTTACAGTAAATTCAACTTCGCAGCCGAAAACATTCTCAGGAGCCTGGAAAAATTTAGAGCCGAATAAAGGGACAGATTTTCTGATAGCGTGATAAGAATATCTGACTATTCTTGAACTTCGAAGACAAAAACCTGTTTCTCATAAATTTCAAATGGCACAGTTGCAGCTGAAAAAACACAAGTGTTATTTGAATCTGCTACCTTGGAGGATGCTGGAGATGATGACAACTGCCCTGAAATGGGATGTGTAGAATGATTCGTTTTCCGGTCCCCTAAGGTATAGGTACAATAGCCTCCAGTGTTGTTAGGCATGCTGCTCTCCAGGGGGCGTCGGGGTGCGAGGTTGAAGCCGTAGTAGGTCCGACGACGAGGTGACAATGTTCTCGTCAAAGTCGGAGAGCCCTCATACTTAGACCTAGGGCGGTATGAGGGTTATCACCCCTAGGACGATGGACTCACCTGCGATCGGCACAGGATCCCCAACGTGCAGGTTTTTTCATACTCTCATGGATCCAACAAAACAAACTTTAAAATCTCCTTTGAACAGTGAAGTGCTCCCAAATACTTTCCACAAATGTGATAGCAAGCGTCAATCGTTTTGCTACATTTGTGGTGAGTATTAAATGAAGAGCAATCTGAGAAAGTTTTCAGACAAGATGAAAAGTATTTATAGAAATTGCTTTGGTTTTGAGGTGACTCATCAAGAAATTGGAATGGGTCCCGCATTTAATATGTTGCACTTGTAGTATTTCGTTGAGCCGATGGAATGAAAAAGAGGATCGATCAAAACTAAAATTCAAGACAACCATTAAATGGAGACAACCGGAAGGCGAGGAAGATTGCTATTTCTGTATGACGAATGTTGCAGGATTCAATAGTCGTAATATTTCTCAAATAGTTTACGCGAATGTTTCCAGCGTAACAAAGCCGATGCTTCTATATGATAATGATGAGAATATAGCAGAAGTTGAATCTGAAATCATTGCAGCTATCAGTGAAGTGGAAAGTGAAAACTATTCAGAACAAGAGTACGAGAGATGTTACGAAACGGATGATGTAACAAGTTCTAAAGATGATGAGGATTACACTCCATCTAACCACTCTGTACCACAAACCTTTTCACAACAAGAACCTAATGATTTAATTAGGGATTTAGGGTTATCGATAGATAGAGCCGAGTTACTAGCCTCAAGGTTGAAAAAGAAGAACTTACTATCTAGTAAAACGAAAGTCTCTTTCTACCGAGATAGAGATACGGATTTCAGAAAGTATTTCTCGCGGGATGCAGATCTAGTTTATTGTAACGATGTGAAAGGCTTGATAAGTAAACTAAACACAAATTCGTACAGAGCTGAAGAATGGAGGCTGTTTATAGATTCATCAAAACGTATTCTGAAGGCAGTGTTGCTTTATAATACGAAAAGATATGCACTGATACCAGTAGCGCACTCAACAGTATTGAAAGAAGAATATGTTAATATCCAAGCAGTTCTGAAGAAAATTAGGTATGAAGAGCATAATTGGCAGATTTGTGGGGAACTCAAGATTCTATGATTCTTGGGCAACAATCGGGCTATACTAAATCCCCATGCTATTTATGTCTCTGGGATAGTAGAGATGAGAAAAATCATTATAAGCCGATTGATTGGACACCAAGATCGGAGTTGGTTCCAGACTCACACAATGTGATAAACGAATCACTTTTCGATCCTGCAGAAATCCTTCTGCCGCCCCTTCATATAAAGCTTGGATTGATGAAAAAAATTAGTTGAAGCACTAGACAAAGACGGTCAATGCTTTGCTTATTTAGGTAATAAATTCCCGGCTATTTCTGACAATAAACTGAAAGAAGGTATTTTTGATTGTCCACAATTTCGCACAATAATGAAGGATGAGAAATTCATGGATGTAATGAATGATTTCGAAAAGGCGCCATGGGTCAGTTTCAAGAAAGTTGTAACACTTTCTAAGTAATAACAGAAGTGAAAATTACAGGGAGATAGTGTCTACTATGGTTGAAAACTTCAGGAAACTAGGTTGTTTGATGAATCTCAAATTGCATTTTCTTCATGCACATTTGGATTACTTTCCAAGCAACTGCGGACATTTCAGTGAAGAAAAGGGTATCAAGGACGATGGGATGAGCATATGATGGCACACTTCTGCTGGATGATGAAAAGAGATTGTAAGAGAAAACGGAGGAAGAGAAGAAGAAAACTACTCCATAGATCTTACAGTGATAAACGTGTGCGCAAGACCAAAAAAACAATATAATAAAATTCTAATTATAGTATGGAAACCTAGGTAATGTCGAAAAACTCAGGTCAAATGTGCTTTTAGTGTGTCTATCAACAAGACAAAATTTTGAAGTAGGTTTAGTCCCCTTCTCTCAATTTGATAAAATTTATCGTATCTAGGGGAAAAGCCTGACCTGCTGAGGAAGAACGAAGTTCAAATTCGTATTCAGCACCCCAGAATACCAAGGTATTCCATGTATAAAAAAGCTGATTTTCTAGGGAATTTTTCGCGTCTAGTGTAAAAGCCTGATGGGATGAGGGTAAACTAACGTCGTATTCGTATTTAGTGAACAAAAATATATAAATATATTATACTCCGACCTGTTTACAGAGGATTTGAAAAACAAGGGCAATTTCATACACGAAAAAGCTGATTTTCTAGGGAATTATCCGCATCTAGGGAAAACCCCGATGTGATGACGGTAAATTAGTCTCAGATTCGTATTCAGCGCCCCAAAACACATAAAAATATCATGCCTGATCTTTTTCCAGACGATTTTAATAACATGGGTTATTTCATACCCGATAAAGCTGATTTTATAGGGAATTTTCCGCGTCTAAGGGAAAATCCTGACGTGCTCGAGGTAAACTGATGTCAGATTCTTGCTCAGCGCCATAAAATAAATAAAAATATCATGCCTGATCTTTTTCAGACGATTTCAATAACGATGGTCATTTCATACCCGACAGAACTGATTTTCTAGGAAATTGTCCACGCCTAGGGGAAAACCCCGATGTGATGTATTCTCCGCACCAAAATACATAAAACATCATGCCTGATCTTTTTCAGAGGATTTCAATAACAAGGGTTATTTCATACCCGACAAAGCGGATTTTATAGGGAATTTTCCGCGTCGAGGGAAAACCCCGATGTGATGGCGGGAAATTAGTCTCAGATTCGTGTTCAGCGCCCCATAATACATAAAAATATCATGCCTGATCTTTTTCCAAACGATTTCAATAACAAAGGTTATTTCATACCCGACAAAGCTGATTTTATAGGGAATTTTCCGCGTCTAGGGGAAAGTCCTGACGCGCTTGGGGAAAAACTGATGTCAGATTCGTGTTTAGCGCCCCAAAGAACGTATAGGTAACATACTCTTATCTCTCGCACAACCCATTTTTTGTGTGGACCTGTGTTATCATATTCGTAATGAGCGGATCTAAATATATAGGTATACATACATACATACATTGATTAGCAGTTTGAACTCGAAAGTTCATTGCCTCACTACCCGCTTCGGGTAGTGTTTCTAGGTGGATATTTACTACCAATGTGGGCCCACCGAACCCAAGACGGGCCAACAGCACGCAGTTTTCCTGAACGGTCACCCATCCAAGTACTAACCGCGCCCAACAATGCTTAACTTCAGTGATCTTACGAGAACTGGTGTTTTCAGCGTGGTATCGCCGTTGGCATAAATATATAGGTATACGGAGTTTAAAATTAAGCGGACGTATATGTTTTGCGTAAGTACACCCAAAAATTGGCCAAAAATGTGCTGTGTGATTAATGGTTGGCTATTTATATAATATTATGATATTTACCAATAAAATCCGGGAGAAGTGCAAAGGTGAAGAGCAACGTATAAGTGACCCTCATTTCAGATGAGAGGAGAATCAATAATAGAATTTTTTGCGAACAGAAATATATCTCTGTTGTATTTATATACAATACAACGTATTAGGCGATCTAAAACGTAATTTATAACTTCAATCTGAAAACTGTGACTGTTAAAGCTTTAATTTAAGACTAATTTATGAGTTGCTTTGGAAGTTTCAAATATAAATCACACAATATGGGCTATTCCTTAAAAATTATAATACCTGGTTCAAAAATTGAAAAAAAGTAAATAGCGCTTTTATTATGTACGCTGAGAATAGGTGGCAGAATGCAACTTATATATTTCAGTCAATGAAATGATATTGAACTAATGCGTGTGTCATTATTGACAATCCTGATAATTCATATTTGGAATTTTCTAATGGAATCTTGAGAACAAAGTTTACCTTCTATTAAATCAATCAAAAATAAATCCACATTACATTTACAACATATATTGCTTAGCCTATTAATTAAACTTTGTAAGATGTCACGGTAAAATGAGTAAATTTACCCTTTAATAATCAAAAAATTTGCTCCACTTATGAACTATATATCTACATTATTTATATTGTGAAATATGGAGAAACGTATAGTAGTCAACGTGGAATACGTTGCCCAGATCTGAATCGACTACCAACCCTTGTAAAATTCTAAAAATCTTTGAAATCTAAAGAAGAATTATACTCATATTGCATGTGTAGATAGAATCCGCAAACATTAGTCAGTGATAAGATGATAAACAAATTTTCAAGTTATGCGCAATATCTCTGTTTATTGAATAGAAACGTAATGGAACATTCGTTATTTACCTCTCGTCTCTCACATCCAAAAACTTCTGTAAAACAATATTTCGACATTGTGTCTCCATAGCTATAATATTTTATAACACTTTCTCATATTTATACTATAGTTATCTGGCAAGTGACATTGAATTGGCAGAACTTATGTATGTCAAGACATTGAAATGAAAAATGGATACAAATTTAATAAAGATTTCTCCTTTCCCCCGCAAAAATAGACTCTAGAAAAAAAACTATACTCAGAAAAATATTTGTTCAAATTAATATAATTGAAAGAAAGAAATTTGTTGCTTGAGTTAAAAAAAAATTTATTTTATATTTACTGCAGGACTGAAAATTAATTGGAAAATGGACTAAATAAGTCTAGTGTCGGTACTACTTGAATCTTGGGGCTTCACGTCGGATATAATTAAGGGTTTTGCAGCTAAGTGAGTTCTACGTATAATTGTATAACTGTCCAATTTTTCATGAAATAAATCTTTTTCTAGTCGATAATATTTTTTAATTTAGAAATGAGAAATTAACTAGAATTAGACATTAGGATTGAATATGTGTTTCCGCTTTTAAGAGTACTCAATTTTGAGGTTAAGATTAAAAAAAGAATTATTATTTCACTTGAACAAAATCTATAATTGATTTTGAAGAAACCATATTCAATGTAAACAAAAAATTTACTTGATTCAAACAAGAGACTTATTTAAGCAAACCAAAAAATTGTCTAACGCTATATCGAAGAAATAATTTGCTTGATTGAAACAAAATTTGTTTTATCCACACAAACATTTTTCTTCGTGAATAAAAACTTAATAAAGCCCATTCAGTTTTTTTTTAACACCAAACACGGAACTTTTTTTCACCTCCCTAAAACGTTTTCAATAATGGTCAAATACTTCTATACCATTAGAATTTACGCACGCACACTAGAACAAAGATACACTGGAATCGAACCGAAGGGCCTATGACAAAGCCACCGAACGCGTCCTCGGGTTGCGGATGGAGGGTCCCTGTACCAAGGGTTTCTGCTGAATATGTTTACAATAATTAATAAGCAGTCGCGAACCGAAAGCTGAATATGGCACCTGGGTGAGGTGTCTCGAACGGTGACTCTAGGATACCGGGCAACCTCTAAGAGTATGCAGCCTTATCCTTGCATGCGGGGCTTGAGAAGGATGAATGAACCCCTTTTCCTAGCTATTCGTGGAAACAACAATGATAACACCAAACACAGTTTGTAGTAAGTACGGTTCAAAACAATCGAACACGCAGGGCTCCCGACAATGGGTCGGGCAAGAATGCCGGCTACCGTAGAGTTGGAGGAACCAATCAAGACGGAGTCAATGCGATGGACTGGCGGAATCTCGGTACTTTTTGGTGGACGAATCGACTCAATTATGACCTGCTAGAGTGATAGGATACCAGTATGACCCCTAAACGAAAAGGTTACATGGCACGACTGCTTGCTCTGTGGTGCGAGAAATACCCAGAGCTTTCGCACTTTTCGCATCAACGTCTGCGAAACCATGCCGAAAACCTCTGGAAAAGGGGCTATGTGAGCGGACCGCCTTCTGTACCGCAGCCAGAACAAGCCGGCAACCAATAGAGGAAGAGCAATGCTTCAGGATTCGGAAAAACATCAACATCCAGGTTTATCTCAAGCCCAAAGATCTAACTGAACTGGATGACGAGCTTCGTGGAGATTTTCCGGAAGAATCTGACCGCTGGACTATCAATTGTAGTGCTTATAATGCAGCGAGAGCTTTGGCTCACGCAAACCGTAAAACAAACTCAACGGCTGATCATAGGACCAAAAGACAAATGCATCAACTCAGCACAAAGACAGGCTGGGCAAGACAGTACGCGTCCCGCATTCTATGTATGATTGACTACATAACATCTGGCAGGAATTTCACCGCCAAGGTTCGACATTTCGCGCGTGAACTGTGGATCCGTCATCACAGACTTAACAAGTCAAAGCTGCTGACCATCAGGCAGCATATTGTTGATAGAATACGGGTACTCTCTGACGCTAGGAGAAGTCTAGAGAGGAGGGAGAGGTGAGCCAGTGAAAATCAACAGTTTTACTCTGACGCAGCTCGACGCTTCAAAGATCCTCCAGTTACTGTCGACTATCCGCCCAAACCAGAGGAGGTCGAAGAATTTTTTAAAGAAGTCTAGGGTGTCCAGCATCGACTTAAAGAAGACTCAAAGAACATAAATAGCTTCAAGGAACTGTGCAATGCTCTCATGACACTAGAGGAAGAAGGCCCACCTACCGCTACCGAGAAGGTGAAAAAAGTATTAAGAGGGATTAAGAACTATTCCGCTCCGGGACCAGGTGGTATCAAGACCTTCTGGTGGAAGAAGATTCCTTCAAACCACCCGCGTCTGGCCCGCATTTTCACCTCATATCTGAAGTAGGAAGAGCCTATTCCTGAGTGGTTGGTGGAAGGACGCACAGTAATTCTGCCAAAGATAGGTAACTTAGCTGACCCGAAGCATTACAGGCCAATCACTTATCTAAACACCCTGTATAAGATATTCACAGCTATCCTAAATAATAGGATTGTTCGGACAATCGGACCTGTGTTGCGAGAAATGTACGAACAACGCGGCTCAAAGAAAGGTGTAGCAGGATGTCGTGAGAGCCTGCTCATCGATAGATGCGTCTGCAAAGACGCAGAATCCTGGATGCGGCTTAGAGGCATGCCCAGTAACGTATACATCTCTCCAGAGTCAAGATGTCTAATAATACTGACATCCACTAGCTCATGGACCTCGGGAACGCCAGTAATCTTTCCTTTCTTCAGAATCATCTTGGCATAATTATCCAATCCAAAGTCTATCTCAATCTCTCATGTGCACTACTTGACGATATTTAAAGCAAGTTGAAGTTTGATTGTACCAAAAGCATAGATCCTTAGGTCATCTTTATAAAATACATAAGTGACCTTATGTTCGCGATGATGAGTGTCGCTGTGTAGTGCGAGAGATAGAGACAGAAGTGTAATATAAAGGAGCACAGGGCTCTAAGCATCACCCTGAAAGACGCCCCTTTGGAAGGTGACGTTGATCGTAGTAACACGAGAATTCACAGATGAGATAGTAAATCTAGATTTCCAAAGAGGCATCAATCTCTCTATGCATCTCGCTATTTGTGGATGAACATTTGAGCTTTCCAGTAGACAGATGATAAGTCTAAGATGTTCGTGCATCTCTCTCCACACAGGCTCAATTCTTCGAACAATCCTGTCGTTTAAGACAGCTGTCAAGATCGCATACAGCGTGTTCAAGCAAGTTATTGGCCTGCAATTCTCTGGGTTGGACAAGTCGCCTTTTTTCGGTAGGAGTATAGAGCGTCCTAACACTAGCCACTGCAAAATGGGCGTCTTTGACTTTAAATATGAGGTGAATCTGTGGGCCAGATGTTGGTGTGAAGAAGTAAACTTCGCTCATCAAAAGTTGTTGATACCATCTGGTCCTGCAGCGGAAAAGTTCTTGTGCCCCTAAGTGCTTTTTTCACCTCTTCGGCAGTGATTGATGGACATTCCTCCTTAGATGTCATGAGGTCGCCGAAAAACTCCTTAAAGGGGTTGTATTTCGTCTACAATAGTCTAAGCTTTTTTTAAAAAGATTTAGAAGCAAGGAGAGCAACTGCCATCTAAAAAAAAAATGTCAATAGCCCCCAGTAGAACCGCGGTATATCACACCTATGGTCACGTCTCACAACCGTGAGTTGGGTGGTCACAGGTAACGACGAAATCACAATAACAGGACGGCGAAACCGTCGTGTGTCTTGAGGACACGAAGCGACCCAAGGATGACAGCTTTCTGCATCCATCTCGCAAGTGCCTTGGCATATTTTTGGCACGCGGGTATGGCTTTAAGGTTACATACCAGTGATAGTTTCGCACCTCCGAGAGCACCTATCACGAGGACAATTACTTGCACCGAATATTTTGGATACTGTCGTTTCAGCTCTCTTTTAAGGTCTTGATACCTCTCCTCTTTTTCTTTCTCCTTTGCAGTGATGTTGTATTCGGACGGAGCCGAGAATTCGATCACGAATATGGTTCGTTTCTCGAAGTCTTGGAGAACAATGTCAGTCCTCGAGTGCGCAACGGAGACTGCTGCCCGAAAATCGTAGTTCCAGTAAATTTGGCACTTCTCGTTTCGGACAATTGACTCTATCTCCCTAGAGCGTTAGGCAAGGCAGGGTCGCGACGAACGCCCTAAGAGCGACAAAGATGGTAATAAACCACTCTTAGGGCCGCATTACGTCTATAGATATACGTAGTTCCTTCGTGGGTCGGACACCCTGATAGTATGTGTTCTAGGTGCTCAGCGTGTGCAAGACACGCTCTGCACCTATCACTGGGAACTTCTTGACATAAAATGCGCTCACGGTATGCTAAGGTGGAAATGACGCCGTCCTGTCACGCGAAAATAAAACGCTCTGTACCTGAATTAAGCCCTGATGATTTGAGGAAAGCAAAAGTTTGCTCCTTCGACAAGGACTGTTTTTCTACATTTCTGTGAAAGTTTGCGGGCATCATTCTCTTGTCGAGTAGCTGTTGGTGAAATTTTCCAACCTCTGCTTTCTTTACTTCGGCTTTTAGAACTTCAGCATCTAGATGAAGTAATGCACTTTCCTCACTGCTGATATCAAAATTCAGGCCAAGGGTCTCGGCCGCTTACTCCGCGGCTTTGTAAAGGAACGCTCCTTCGCCAATCATCTCGTGGTTCCTAATCATCTTTAGGAGAGGATCTCTGCCATTCGCAACGTGTGCATGATCCTACGTGCGGTGTCATCAAGGGCCTTAAGCTCGTTCTTCGTCCATGGAACCACCCCAAACGAGTAGAGTAGAACCGGGACGGCAAGCATGTCCTAAATGCGGTTTCGAGGCACGCCCAGGTATGGATAGGTCTCTCCAGTATTAACATGTCTAATAACACTTACATAGCAGTTTGAAGTTTGCTTTTACCAAAGGCATAGATCTTAAGGTCATCCATATAGAATACATGTGTGACCTTATGCTCGCGCTGATTAGTGTCGCCACAGAGGTATCCAGGAGAATTTCGTAGTGCGAGAGATAGAGGCAGAAGTGTGATGCAAAAAAGCAAAGGGCTCATGGTATCACCTTGAAAGACACCCCTCTGGAAGGTGACGTTCGTTGTCAGACGATAATTTCTAGATGAGATAGTAAATCTAGTTTTCCAAAGCGGCATCAATCTCTCTATGCATCTCACTATGTGTGGATGTACCTTCAAGCTTTCCAACAGACATATGATAAGTCTATGAGAGGTTGAATCTAAAGCTTTTCGGTAGTCAAAGCAGGCCATTGACAGGACGCGCTGATGGGCTGCAGCGTCTTCACAGACACACCTGTCAATTAGAAGGTTCTCTCACAGCCTGCTACACCTTTTTTCGAGCCACGTTGTTCATACATCTCTCGCCATACAGGCTCAATTCGTCGAACAATCCTGTTGTTTAGGACAGCTGTAAAGATCTTATACAGTGTGTTCAAACAAGTTATAGGCCTGTAATTCTCTGGGTTGGACAAGTCGCCTTTTTTCTGCAGGAGTATTGTGCGTCCTAAAACCAGCCACTGCGGAATGGGCGTCTTCGACTTTAAATATGAGGTGAATATGCGGGCCATGTGTTGGGCTGTAAAAGTAAACTTTTTCCACCAGAAGTTCTTGATACAATCTGTTGGAGCAGCAGAAAAGTTCTTCGTGCCTCTAAGTGCTTTTTTTACCTCTTCGGCAGTGATTGATGGACATTCCTCCTTAGATGTCATGAGATTGTCGCAAAACTCCTTGAAGCGGATGATATTGTCAGTATCTTCTTTCAACTCTACTGTTTTCAAGATCTTGTACACCTCTCTCCAAAAAGTCTCTACCTCCTTGGGCTTGGGTGGATTTCTTACAGAAACAGGGAGATCGCTGGAGAGGCGCGATGGGTCAGCGAGAAAGTGTTGATTCTCCCTGATCCATCTCTCCTTCTTCTGTATTCTCCTCCTTGCGTCAGATAACAGCCGTATTTTGTCAACAATAGGCTGCTTGATTGTCAGCAGCTTTGACTTGTCTAGTGTGTGATTCAAGATCCTTAGTTCTTGGGCGAACTTTCGAAACCTTTCCGTGGACGGTCTACCAGATGTTATGTAGTCAATCACACATTGAACACGGGACGCATTCTGTCTTGCCCACCCAATCTTCTTGTTCAGTTGATGCAAGCGTCTTTTGGTCTTTTGATCCATTGTCGGTTTCAGCCTTCGATTTGAATCAGCCAAAGCTCTCGCAGCAGCATAAACTGAGTAATTGATGGTCCAGAGGCCGGACACTTGCGAGATATCTCTATGAAGGGACGCATCCATTTCAGCCAGATATTGGGGCTTAGGAGGGACTTGCACGTTAATGTTCCTTCTTGTACTGAAATTGCGATCATCTCTCAGAAGGTGCCTGCTTTCTGCGATTGGTCTTAATGTCGCTTCCTCACCTTCGTCTGCAGCTTGATCAAGCAGCGGTTGGGGAACCGCTCCGCGTACATATCTATTTTTCCGGAGATTGTCGGCTTGATTTCGCAAAGACTGATGCGAAACGTGCTGAAGCTCTGGGTGTTTCTGGCACCACAGAGTGTGCATACGCGCTATAAAGCCTCCACGAACAGGAATAATGCTGGCATCGCAGCAGTCTAGCACGTCATCCCTGAGTTGATCCCACCACTCAATGTAGGCGTTTCGCCGGTTTGTCGTCGTGTTTCCATCTAAATTATTTTCAGCACCCCGAACTCTAGGATGATCGGCATTGTTTGCCGAGCCATTGTCAGGTGCTCTGCGCGTTCGATCGTTTTGAACCGCATCTACAACATTTTGGTGTTTTGGTGGTTTCATTGTTGTTCCCACGAACAGCTAGGGAAAGGGTTCGCCCATCCTGGTAGAGCCCCGCGTGCAAGGATAAGGCTGGTACTCAGAGAGGTCGTCCGGTATCCCAGAGTCACCGTTTAAGACACCTTACCCAGGTGCCATTCAGCTTTCGGCACGGCTGTTACGCCTTCGCTTAGGGGTTATTCCTTCGGGACCATCCCTGGACAATTGTCCGCGACTGCTTATTAAT
>CAKNYM010045845.1:71172-86313 GCA_932195095.1 Andricus curvator | reverse complement strand
AGGATACGCTGTAGCGTATCCGCTCCGTTCGTTCGGTCCGCCAGGGAAGAATCAGAAGTGTCTTGAAAGTGTATATCTTCACGTTTCATTTTACACGCAAAGTTTGGTATGTCGGCAACGGAAGATGAATCTTTTCACCGTGACATATCGAAATTGCAGTTGAAAATAACAAATAAATAATCATTAAATGATATAATTTGATTAAATATTATTCAAAAATGGAATAAACAAGCATTTTGATAAATTTAAAAAAATAATAAAAAAGTACGGTTAGCGAGAATCGAACACGCAACCTTGCGGCTATCAGCCGAGCGCTCTACCAGGGAGCTACCGACTCTTCGAAATACTTTTACACCGGCTCGAAGACCATCCGTTCGCAATTTTTAAAATGTATTTTTCTCGAAAATGGGTCAAAATTGCGTCTTCTTGATATTTCTCAGAAAAACTCTGGTACGCCAGAAATGAATAATCAATAAATAGCGCCAATTTATTCAGGAATAGCCATTTTTGCCCTAACATGGCTTTGAGCGACCTTTGAATGTTAGTGCAAAAATCTGAAAAAAGTCTCAGTGCAATATTGAATTGAGAAGTACAAAGGCCCGGACTGGCCATCTGGAATTTGGCAGATTTCCCGGTGGGCCGCGAGCCTTGAGGGCCACCGATGGCATACCAAAAAACAAGAGTGCGGACGATATCGTTTTTTCTCTCTCTACTAATATCGGGACAAAAAGTCCTGACACTTGAAAAAAAGTAGCTCTGTCTCAGTGAAAAAATTTCACTGAATTCGCATTTAGCAGGGCTCATTCGAAATCCTTCTACCTGTTCAACGACGTTTCTCGTATATCGGTGAAAAATTTGTTGTTTGTATGTCGTAAGAACAACAAATCTGGAGAAAATCACTGTTTTCGATGCTTAGATTTGGAAGGTCAACTTTCAGCTGTTTCTAAAGTCGCAAAAATGTCCGGAAAAAATGGAAAAAAATCAAGTGGATTACTTGCCTATTTGTGAATGGTGCCCAACTTTGAAAATTGAAAAATTATAAAAACTGTGGTCACCAGAATGGTTAATGCAAGAAAAAATTATGTCCAGCTTGAATGGATCTGTCGAGTCGAATCAAGGTTTAAAAGAAACAGCTCAGTACACTGATAAAGCTCGGACCAATAAAAAGTGGATAAAATTGTATCTTTTCCTGTAAAGTGAGTTCGCATAATTTGGACTTTGAAGAGCTATGCTAAAGTCTTGTGAGGGAATAGTAGTATAAAAAAAAGGGTGACTCGTGTCCAATACCAAATCGCCCCCAACTGCGAAGACTTGAAAAAAAAAGATTTTGCTTCTGGACGGTTCCCTACTACAACTACTACTTCTACTAGACCTGGCCGTATGGTTGTAATTTCCTTTTCATTTAGCAACTTTTCAGATATTCGTATACTATACATGCTAACATTTTATTCTACGTCTACAGTAATGATTAACTCACAATTACATTTTTGTGAATGGTGTTAAATAAGGCGTAATTTTTTTCAAGTAATTGAAAAGAGTATCAAACTAGAATAGACTTCAATTGTTCCTTTGCGAGTTTCTACAACTCAACTTGTATAAAATGCAATTACAAATAACTGTTTCTAATGAATATTATTAAAAAATAACACTTACTAATAATAATATGTATAATTTATTTAAGAATAACTGAACTTACACATCAATAATAAACGTGTTATAATATTTTCTAATTTGAAAAATGATATTGATTTATATATGCAAGTTAGATTGCAAGACAAAAAGTGTGATATTTTGTGTGAAAGATAGTTTAAAATTATTGAAACAATTTTCAGTCATTGAAACAATATTTTCCTCTGTAAATCTTCAAAATTACTATTTTATGGAATTAATGATGGCAACGGCCATACCACGCTGGAAACACCAGTTCCCGTTAGATCACTGAAGTTAAGCAGTGTTGGGCGCGGTTAGTACTTGGATGGGTGACCGTCTGTTACTACTGCGTTGCTGTTGGCGGTGGTGGGTGTGGTGAGCCCACACTTGTAGTTATTTACTACAAGAAACTATCCACCTAGAAACACTACCCGAATCGGGTAGTGTCACGCTTACCCCTTGAGGCTCGCCGAAAGGGAAATGGCTTAATGGTATAGATAGAAATGATGCAGTTAATGAATATTGAAAGCGATATTTATTGCAGAAGACAGTTTTGCAACTATTTAAACAGTTAATGATCATTCACTTGCGCCTTTTGATAGGAAAGGTGGACGACATGTAATATCATGGTTTGAATAATTGCGAGTTGTCTTTCACAAAAAGTATCACTCTTAACATTCATTACCTGCGACATTAATTTGAGAACAAAATAACTTTTGCGAATGATGAAAAAATTGTCTGAACAAATGAAAATTATTGTAACAATGGCCAAATATCCGAAAAAAAATACTTTTTACATTTGTTAATGATGTCATTAACTCCAGAAAAAAACTTTGTACGATTTACAGGGGAAAAATTGTTGAAGTAATTACCAAATATGCTAGGCAAAAAATATCATCCTTGAAATTCATCAACTGTATGATTTAAAACGAAAAATAATAACTTTTGACAATTGACACCCAAAAAAAAATGGTTTAAACCAGTAAAATTATTTAAACAATTGAAAATTAGATTTAAAAAACTTGGAATATTGTCACTTATCGAATATAAATAAACAAACTTCGTAAAAATTCAAAAAATACCGTCTTTAGCATGAATTTTCCATAAACAGATATTTTGCATTTTTTTAGGCATTTTCCGGTCACAGACGGAGGAGGGGGGGGGGGGTGTGCTGATATCAAAAGATATTGGATGGAAATTATTCTTTGAACATTCCTAAAGAGGTGACCAAACTTTAATTTAGAAAAAGTTAATAAAAAGTACTTCTTTTTTTTTCATTTTTTCGAAAACCAAAATTTTCCCATTTAAAACCCGATGTTAATTCCAACAGCCCGGGGGCATGGGTTAATGTTGACCGATTTTTTAAAAAACTTGGGAATTTCTTTTTCTAGAAACGAACAAAGGGGGGGGGGGGTCGGTCAACAAAAGTCGAATTTTTAGACCACCCTAATTGCACTGACATTTTAAACATTTGATACTTGCATATTGGGAACCGCAGAACTGCGATAAGCCATCTGGTGGCGAAAAATATTACTATTCAAAGTGGGTCGATCTCAGATACCACGTGCTAATTTCAAGTCGAATTTTTGATTATCAATATGATGAAAAATTGTATGCATGACTCGGGCCGAGGCCCGCAATATACTATTTCCGTCAACAAAATGTCTGCAGGAAGGTTTAGATGCCGTGAACCGATAAATTTCAGCGATACTTAGTTTCATTTTTCCTGTGAAATTTACGAAAAACACAAAAAACCGGTCTTTCACCTGTCAGACGTCCAAAAACGACCCACCTATGGCGGTCATCTTATTCATGTGACGTCACGATTTCGGATCCCTATTGTACAATGGAATTAATATACTGAAATTGATAAAATCTAAAATTTTCTAAATGAAAAGGAAATTACAACCTTATTGTTCAGGTCTAGGACCTACACCAAGACTCTGACCTATACTCTGTATCTGTAGGGAACCCTACAGACGCAGAGCCTTTTTTTCAAGTCTTCGCAGTTGGGGGTGACTTGGTAATGGACACGCGTCAACCTTTTTTGTACTACTATTCCCTCACGAGACTTTAGCATAGCTCTTCAACGTCCAAATTATGCGAACTCACTTTACAGGAAAATATACAATTTTATCCACTTTTTATTGGTCCAAGCTTTATCAGTGTACTGAGCTCCTTCTTTTAAACCTTGATTAATCTCGATATCTCCATTCAAGCCGGAGATAATTTTATCTGGCATTAACAATTCTGGTGACCACAATTTTTAATATTTCAAATGTTCAAAGTTGGGCTCGATTTACAAATAGACAAGTAATCCACTTGAATTTTTTTCATTCTTTCCGGACATTTTTGCGACTTTAGGAACGTCTGTAAGTTGACCTTCCAAATCTAGGCATTGAAAACAGTGATTTTCTCCAGATTTGTTGCTCTCACAACAACAACAAATTTTTCACCCAGATACGAGAAACGTCGCTAAACAGGTAACAAGATTTCGAATCAGCCTTCCTAAATGCGAACTCATTGCGATTTTTTTTTTCACTGAGATGGAGATACTTTTTCCCAAGTGTCAGGACTTTCTGCCCGATGTTACGTCGGCGTCAGTGCGCACGCGCCGGAAAGAAGCGCTATATAAGCATAAGGGGGGGATTATGATTTGTCAAAAAATTAGTATATTGCTCAATATTTTATAGCTTAACAACGGGGGGGGGGGTACAAAAAAGGGTCACCTACCTAAAAAATGCCAGGGCCGCATTGATGTCCCAGTCCGTCCCTGGAAGTACACAATTCATACACGCCAGAAATGAATAATCAATAAACAGCATCAATTTCATTAAGAATGGCCATTTTTCCTCTAAAATGACCTTGAGCAACCTTTGAATATTTTTCTAAATTCTGAAACAATTCAGAGGTCATTTTCTCGACAAAAGGAACAATGTGTAGGAGTGCCAAGTTGAATTTAAAAAACGCCAAAAAAATGACCATCATACATATATAAATAAATCGAAAATTCCTTTTCAAAAATCAGTTGAAGTTTTAGTTTTTGAGTTATAAAATATTTAAGCTGGACCAATCAGGAGTGCTGTATAAACAGTCGTGCGTACGTGATCGTGAGTCTAACGCAGTGTATTGAAGCGAGCGCCGAGGTGGGGTTAGCGAGGGGAGAACAGCAGTCACCACACTACGATGGACTCTCGCTCGCGTACGCACGATTGTTTATACCGCGCTCCTGATTGGTCCGGCTTGAATATTTAATAACTCAAACACTAAAACTTCAACTGATTTTTGGAAAAGGTATTTTCGATTTATTTTTTTAATTTGCATACAGCCATATAAGTCCGGACACTTGGGTCTGGGACACCCTGTATATATATTTATATATTCGGTTTTGGTTTCGATTCCTTTGGAATAGAACTGAAGGGCCTATGACAAAGCCACCGAGCGCGTCCTCGGGTTGCGGATATAGGGTCCCTGCACCAAGGGTTTCTGCTGAATATGGTTACAATAATTAATAAGCAGTCGCGGACAATTGTCCAGGGATGGTCCCGAAGGAATAACCCCTAAGCGGAGGCGTAACAACCGTGCCGAAACCTGAATGGCACCTGGGTGAGGTGTTTTACACGGTGACTCTAGGATACCGGGAGACCTCTCAGAGTATGCAGCCTTATCCTTGCATGCGAGGCTCTACAAGGATGGACGAACTCTTTCACTAGCTGCTCGTGGGAACAACAATGACACCACCAAAACAGTGAAAGTTGTAGATGCGGTTCAAAACGATCGAACGCGAAGAGCATCCGACAATGGATCGGAAGACAATGCCGATCATCCTAGCGTTCGGGGTGCTGAAAATAATTTAGATAGAAACACGACGATGAACCAGCGAAACGCCCACATTGAGTGGACGGATCAACTCAAGGATGACTTGCTAGACTGATACGATGCCAGCAGTATCCCTGTTCACCGAGTCTTTATGGCACGTATGCACACTCTGTGCTGCCAGAAACACCCAGAGCTTCAGCACGTTTCGCATCAGTCTTTACGAAGTCAAGCCGTCTACCTCCGGAAAACTGTATATGTACGCGGAGCGCTTTCCCAACCGCTGCTTGATCAAGCTGCAGACGAAGATGAGGAAACGACATTAAAACCAACCGCGGACAGCAGTCACCTTCTGAGAAATGATCGCGATTTCAGGACAAGAAGGAACATTAACATGCAAGTTCCTCCTAAGCCCCAAGATCTGGCTGAAATGGATGCCTCCCTTCGTGAAGATATCTCGCAAGAGTCTGACCTCTGGACCATGAATTTCTCAGTTTATGGTGCTGCGAGAGCTTTGGCTGATTCAAGTCGAAGGCTAAAACCGACGATGGATCAAAAGACCAAAATACGCTTGCATCAACTGAACAAGAAGGTTGGATGAGCAAGACAGAATGCGTCCCGTGTTCAATGTGCGATTGACTAAATAACATCTGGTAGACCGTTCATGGAAAGGGTTCGAAAGTTCGCCCAAGAACTAAGGATCTAGAATCACACACTGAACAAGTCAAAGCTGCTGAGAATCAAGCAGCATATTGTTGACAAAATCCGGCTGTTATCTGACGCAAGGAGGAAAATAAAGAAGAGGGCGAGATGGATCAGCGAGAATCAATAGTTGCTCGCTGACTTATCGCACCTCTTCAACGATCTCCTTGTTTCTGTAAAAAATCCACCCAAGCCCAAGAAGGTAGAGACTTTTTGGAGAGAGGTATACAAGATCCCGAAAACACTAAAGTTGAAAGAAGATACTGACGATATGATCCGCTTCAAAGAGTTTTGCGACAACCTCATAAAATCTGAGGAGGAATGTCCATCAATCACTGCCGAAGACGTGAAAAAAGCTCTTGGAGGCACGAAGAACTTTTCCGCTGCGGGACCAGATTGTATCAAGAACTTCTGGTGGAAGAAGTTTACTTCTACACACCAACATTTGGCCCGCATATTCACCTCATATTTAAAGTCGGAGACGCCCATTCCTCAGTGGCTGGTGTTAGGGCGCACTATACTCCTGCCGAAAAAAGGCAACTTGTCCAACCCAGAGAATTACAGGCCAATAACTTGTTTTGAACACACTGTATAAGATCTTTACAGCTATCCCAAACAACACGATTGTTCGACGAATTGAGCCTATATGGCGAGAAATATACGAACAACGTGGCTCGAAAAAATGTGTAGCAGGCTTTCGAGAGAACCTGCTAATTGACAGGTGTGTCTGTAAAGACGCTGCACCCCATCAGCGCGTCCTGTCAATTACCTGGATTGACTACTGGAAAGCTTTCGATTCAAACTCTCATAGACTTATCATCTGTCTGTTGGAAAGCTTGAAGATACATCCACACATAGTGAGATGCATAGAGAGATTGATGCCTCTTTGGAAAACTAGATTTACTATCTCATCTAGAAATTATCGTGTGACTACGAACAACGTCACCTTTCAGAGGGGTGTCTTTCAAGGTGATACCATGAGCCCTTTGCTTTTTTGCATCACACTTCTGCCTCTATCTCTCGTACTGCGAAATTCTCCTGGATACCTCTGTGGCGACACTAATCAGCGCGAGCATAAGGTCACACATGTATTCTATATGGATGAACTGAAGATCTATGCCTCTGATAAAAGCAAACTTCAAACTGCTATAAATATCGTCAAGAAATACACAGGAGAGATTGGAATAGACTTTGGTTTGGACAAGTGTGCCAAAATTAATCTGAAGAAAGGAAAGATTACTGGCGTTCCCAAGGACCCTGAGCTTGTGGATTTAAGTGTTATTAGAAATCTTAATACTGGAGAGACCTATACGTACCTGGGCGTACCTCAAAACCGCATTCAGGGCGTCACATGAGTGAAGGAGTATCTCCGAAGCAGATACAAGCATCTTGTTCGACAGATTTGGTCGTCCAATCTGTCGGCGTTGAACAAGGTATCTGCGACTAACATGCTTGTCGTCCCGGTTCTACTCTACTCGTTTGGGGTGGTTCAAAGGACGAAAAACGGGCTTAAGGCCCTTGATATAATAACACGTAAGATCATGCATATCCATAAAAGCTTGCATATCAATTCGTCAGTTCCGTGATTATACATTTCACGCCGTCAAGGCGGACGCGGACTTCTGAATCTCCAGTGTCTTCATAACCGAATTGTTCTAAGTACCACTTACATCGTTGCGAATGGCAGAGGTCCTCTCCTAAAAAAGGTCAGGAACCACGAGATGATTGGCGAAGGAGCGTTCCTTTACAAAGCCGCGGAGCAAGCGGCCGAGACCCTTGGCCTGAATTTTAACATCAGAAGTGAGGAAAGTGCATTACTCCATCTAGATGTTTCACTTCTAAAAGCCGAAGTAAAGAAAGCAGAGGCTGGAAAATTTCACCAACAGCTACTCGAAAAGAAAATGCACGGAAACTTTCACAGAAATGTAGGAAAACAGTCCTTGTCGAAGGAGCAAACTTTTGCTTTCCTCAAATCATCAGGGCTTAATCCAGGTACAGAGGGTTTTATTTTCGCATGCCAGGACGGTGTCATTTGCACCTTAGCATACCGTGACCGCATTTTATGTCAAGAAGTTCCCAGTGATAGGTGCAGAGCGTGTCATGCACACGCTGAGTACCTAGAAACATACAATCGGGGTGTCCGACCCACGCAGGAACGACGTATATCTATAGACATAATGCGGCCCTGAGAGTGGATAGAGTCAATTGTGCAACACGAGAAGTGCCCTATTTTCTGGAACTACGATTTTCGGACAGCAGTCTCCGTTGCACACTCGAGGCCTGACATCGTTCTCCAAGACTTCGAGAAACGAACTATATTCGTGATCGAATTCTCGGCTCCGTCCGAATACAACATCACTGTCAAAGAGAAAGAAAAGAAGGAGAGGTATCAAGACCTTAAAAGACAGCTGCAACGACTGCACCCAAAATATTCGGTACAAATAATTGTCCTTGTGATAGATGCTCTCGGAGGTGCGAAACTATCACTGCTTCGTAACCTTAAAGCCATACCCGCGTGCCAAAAATATGCCAAGGCACTTGCGAGATGGATGCGGAAAGCTGTCATCCTTGGGTTGCTTCGTGTCCTCAATACACACGAGGGAAAATTTTTTTTTCATTCAAAGATTGATTTCAAAGACTATTAGTCAAATTCTTCATAACTGCTTTGATACACCACCGCGAAAAATGGTGGAAATTAAACATTTATATTGGAAATTAGTGGGTTTTTTTCTTAAAATTAAACTATATATGTTGTCAATTCGTTGTTTTTTGGTAGAAAATAAATCTTCTTGTTTGAAAATTTAAGTATATTTTTTCAAATATGTTGTTTTTTTGTAGAAAATTAATTTTGAAGGTGAAAAGTTAATGCTTTTGATTGAAAATTTAACTATTTTTTGCAAATTCGTTGTTTTTGTTTGAGAATTTAACTATTCTATTTGCTTCTTTATTTGTTCAAGATTAATCCAAACTATTGATTTTTTTCTTGATTATAATTAATTGAAATATCTATTTTTTAAATTCGTTGTTTTTTTATAGAAAATTAATTTTCAAGGTTCAATTTTGATATTTTTGATTGAAAATTGAACTATTTTTTGAAAATTTGTTGTTATTGGTTGAAACTTTAACTCTTCTATTTCTTTTTTTATTGGTTTAAAATAAATCATCTTAGTGAAACATTCATTTGTCGATAGAAAATGTAACTATTTCTTGAAAATTCTTTGTTTTTTTAATAAATATTTTATAAATATTAGAAAATCTTTTCAAGTTTAAAAATATTTTTAAGCAATTCAACACTTCTAAAATTCCTAAATATCATTTTAACTGACCCAAATTTTTCTAAAAAATTTGAAAAATCTTTAAAAATAAAAAAAAATGCCTTTAGATATTCTGCATTTTTCTCGGATTTTTTAGAAATATTTTCAAATATTTTTAAATCTTTTCAAATTTTCTCCAAAAATTAATTTTCAAACACAAAAAATCCTGTCAAATTTTTATATGAATTTGAAGAATATTCTTTCATTGAAACGTTTCAAAATTCTTAGAAATTTTCTAAATTTGTTGTTAACGAGGAAAGTTTTAAATGTTCTTTTCTTTTGGAAAAATAATTTTTAAAGATAATTGAAAAATATTTTTAACATTTTTAAACATTTCAATAAATGATACAACTGAAGAATCCCGAGAAAGAGTCTTATAAATTATTTTAGTAAATCACGGTGAAAAATGATAGGAAATGAAAAATGTTTATTAAAAATGAGTTGTTTTTTTGTTGTTCAAAATTTAACATATTCTTTGCAATTGTTATTTCTGGTAGAAAATAAATCTTCTTGTTTGAAAATTCACCTTTTGTATAGAAAATTTAATTACTTAGTTGAAAATTCATTTTTTTGATTCCAAACTTAACTATATTTTCTCAAATTCGTTGCTTTTTGGCAGAAAATTAATCTTCTAAATTAAAAATTGATCTTTTCTTTGAAAATTCAATCGTACTTATTCCGCATTTTTTCTCGGAATTTATAGAAATCTTCTAAAATGTTTTAAAATCTTTTTAGATTTTCTAAAAAAAATTAATTTCGAAAAACAGAAAATCTTTTCGACCGAATCCATTTCAAATCAGGCAGGTTCTACACTTGCAGTCGCAGAATCTCTCGGGGACAAAATATATATTTTTGTAGACGAAATTAGGCGATACGTATTTTTGCGATTCGTGAAACATATTTTGCTTACGAAGTTATGCGTATTTAAATTTTTTGCTTTGTTTACAAAAAACGCAATTTTTTCTTTAAGCATTTAGAAAATGTTCAAAATTAACAAAAAGGCGGCGGTTTTTCTTAAAATATTAAAAGTCGATTTTCTAAAAAAAAAACCCCCACACTTATATTTTTGGCCAATTCTTTGTTGAATTTGTACTATTATAAGGAAAATACCGAGGGGTTAACAACTTGTAAGGTCAGGTGTACACCTTCGCTGAAGTCACTGGCGCGAAGTCACTTGAATTCACATGAAGTCACTGAAATCACTTGAATTCAGTGTATGGTCAGTGTCATCGGTCGAGTTGTGAAACCCTCGGAAAATACCTTGTGAGTTTTATGCGGGCTAAATAACTTTCGTGGCCAGGAGAATTTTTTTTCATAAAATCGAATTTTTTCACTTTTGTTACAAACAACAACAGATACGAAAAAATGATAAGAAAATAGTTTCTACAGTTTAAAAAGTTCTACAATAAGTTAATTTACTCATTTATGATATCTTGTCCCATTTCCGAGATTCCCACTACTATTTTTTAATCTCATTCAGTGTTTTTTAAAAACTTGATTTTTCTATTTTACAAAGTAAAAATTGGATATTAGAAAAGGTACGAGATATGATTTGAATAAACTTAGAACAGTTTTTTCCTCTTAAAAAATCGTATTGTTTATATCTGCCCATAATTAAAAAAGGTGAAAAATCGCAATTTCCAAGTGAGGAATTTTAATTCTAAAAGTTTATTTCTAAAAGAGAAACTCAATACTGTAAATGATTTTTTAATAATAAAGGCAACAATATTCTGTTCTTAACGTTTTGAACCAATGTTTTAAAATTGATAAAGTGTAGAACCTGCCTGAACAATTTTAATCTTAAAATCTTTTAAACTTTGAAATGTTTGAAAACATTTTTTAAGTTTATTTTAAATATGGTTTATCAATGAAAAATTTCATGTGAAAGTTTCCCGGAAATCGTAAAATCTTAAGAAAATGTTATCATTTTTCTCCAAAAAAACAAAGTTTGTTGAAATTGACCAAATTTATTGAAGGAGATTTCGGTCGAAAGGCTAATTGTAACTGAATATGCTATTTATTATTAATTACCTTCTTAGTTAAAAATTGATTTTTTAAATTAAAAATTTAACTATTTCTTCAAAATTTGTTCTTTTTTAAATATATTTTATAAATATTCGGATATGCTTCCAAGTTTCAAAATATTTTTAATCACTTCTAGACTTCAAACATTTCTAAATATCATTTAAACGAGCCCGAATTTTTCTTAAAATTTTCAAAAATCTTTAAAAATTAAAAAAAAATTCCTCAAGGTATTCCGGATTTTTTCTCGGAATTTTCAGAAATCTTGTGAAATGTTTTAAAATCTTTTCAAATTTTCATATGAATCTTAAGAATATTCTTTCATTCTCTTGAAACCTTTTAAAACTCGTTTAAAATTTCTTTTGTTGTTCGAAATCATTAAAAATCTACATTTTGTTTTAATTTTTTTGAAATCTTTTAATTTACATTCTTGTTGAAAACCTGACTGTTCGCATTCTGTTGAATATGAATTTTACTGGCTGTTTTCAGCTTGTTCTTTGCTGAGATTTCAAAAAATTTTAAATATAATATAGATTTATCATGATTAAAAAAAAGAAAGCTTTTTAAGAGTTCTAACATATTTGAAGAGGATAAACAAGTTTTCTTAAGTTTCATAAGAGAATGTACAATAATTTTTTCATTTTGAAAAATTAATTTGAAGTGAATATTTAAAAAGATTTAAAAAGATTTAAAAAGATTTAAAAAGATTTAAAAAGATTTGAAAAGATTTCAAGATAATACAAACATTCTCTTAAGGTTCCTGGGAAATTGGAAATAATTTTTTATTTTAATAAATTAATTTTAAGCAAATATTCAAAAAAATCGAATTCATTTGAAACATAGTTTTGAATCTATTAAAAAACAATTTTTATATTAAGAAGAATTTTCAAAAATTAAAAGAAAATGTAGATTTTTGAAGATTTTGAAATAAAATTTTGGTACCTTTTGAAGAATTTTGAAAGGTTTCAAGAAAATAATTTTTTTTTCTTAATATTCCTGGGAAAGTTTTTATTGTTTTTTGTTTTGTTTTTTTTAATAATTTTTAAAGAAAATTGAAAAATATTTTCAAACACTTTTAAACATTTCAAAAAATGAGATGACTCAAGAATCCCGAAAAAGAAATTTAAAAACCGTCATTCCTTAACAACATTGTAAGTCAAAGTGTGGTTTTGTTTTGAAAGCGCGAGAGGAGTCTTCGAGTCGTCACCTCTACTTCACAGAATCGACGGAGAGTTTCCCAGAAATATACCCCAAACAAATGGACTAAAAATAGAACAGCAACTCTTTAAAAAAGGCTTTCTTGAAAGCTTATTATTTTTTCCCAATTAGAATCATTTTTAATACGAATGACAAATTTCGAATAACTGTTTATTTGTTAAAAGTTTTTGAACACTTAAATTTGAGCTAAAAGTATATTTTGAGATTTGATAACAAGAAATCACATTTTATCAATTTGTTTTTAAAGTTATACAAATATAATTTGCCTAAGATTCTGCAGAAAATTCAAAAAGATTTTTGAAGATTTCACATACGTCGAAAAAAAATCTAGAAAATTTTGAAGTAATTTATTTTTTTATTTTACAGGATTTACAAAATATTAGGAAAAATTAGAGTTAGTTTAACAACTATTCGAGACTTTACGAAGTTTTGCAGAAAATTTAAAATATTTTATAAATTTTCGGAACACTATTTAAGTTTTAAAATATTTTCAATCTCTTTAAAACTCGAATGTTTGTTAAAATTTGGAAAATTCGCAAAAATTAAAATAAGAAAATTTTCTTATTCTTTGAAAATTCTTAAGAAGCTTCTAAATTTTTTTTAAATACTAAAAAATGTATTTCTGGTTTAAAAGTGTTTACAATTTTTCAAATTTCAAATTATTTTAACATCTTTCTAAAAGTGTAAAGAAGATTTTTTATTGGCATTAGGGTCGATAATGTTTATTTGTTTTGTGTTCTACAATTAATTTTTAAAAAAGATATCTATTTTTAAGTAAATAAAAAAATACATATCTTTTAAAACAAATAAAATAAACATTATCGACCCTAATGCCAATAAAAAAATCTTCTTTACACTTATAATACTTGGGTCAATTAAAAACGATATCTTTCGAAAAAACAGCAAAGATGTCATCTAAGCATCTTTTGAAAACGTTAAAACCTTTTGAATATCTTTTGAAATAATTCAGTTTTCCTACAAAATGTTTTGATTGTCTTAAAATCTTTTTAATTCTGTTCTAAATAAATCATTCTAAAATCTAAATCATTTGAAACTTTCCCAAAAATCTTATTATCGGTACCGGTAACTATTTTTTTTACGGGTACCGACAGTTTACAAATTTCGTAAATTAAGATATTGTAAGTTTTTGTCAATTATTTCATTTTTCTTATTTCTTTAAAAGTGTGAAAAAGTTTACAAATTGTATACTGCGGCAGCAAATGGTTAATAACAGCATTATTTCCTAATATTGAAATATAAAATAAATATAATATTGAGAAATCATATGAAATTAAAATATTCTCTTTTATCATGAAATAAATCACTTATTTAGAAACTTTGATATACGTAACTGATGGTGCAGTAAATAGCGGTGTGAAGTTGGCCCCCCCAAATAAAGAATTTGAAAATGTTATGTCGTGAAACGTTTGGTGTTCGTTAGAGAGGGTTTGGTAGTCATATCTTATCGTTTGGTTGTTGTTCCTTCCCCATTTTTTCAACAAAACAAAATTCGGGGGGCTAACTTCACACTGCCCCAAAAGGTCAAAATTTCTAAATTTTTCTTTGTGGGGCTGTTTGGTATTCGCTTGGTAGCGTTTGGTAGTCAACTCTCAACGTTAGAGAGTTGATAGTTTTTTAAATAAACGAAAAACAAATCCTCGAGGGCAAACTCAAAATAATAACAATATCAAAATAATGGAAATGCAGTCTGAAGCAGAATCGTTTGGTAGGCCCATTTCTACGTTTGGTAGTTCAATGGCCCATAAACTTTTCGATTTACAGATGTTTTTTGAATAGGGGTGGGGGAAAACATAAAAAATTGAATTATCATCAATTTCCTTTTTTAAATCGTTTGTTGGTTGCACTTAGAAGGAGAATCATTTGTTAGTCCCATTTTTAAGTTTGGTAGTTTAGTGGCCAAAAAGCTTTTCGATTTACAGCAGTTTTTCTAAAAGTGGTGGGGGCAGACTCAAAAATGAAAAATTTTCATTTTCACATCGTTCAGTCGTTGCATTGTGAGGTTTGGTAGTCATCTGTCGACGTTAGAGAGTAGATAATTGTTTAAATAATTAAAAAACAAAGTTTTACGTAATGATCGAAACATTTTGAAATTTCAAAAAATTGAGTTATTTTCAGAAGCAGAATCGTTTGGTAGTTCCATTTCTACGTTTGGTAGTTCGGTGGTCCAAAAACTTTTCGATCTAAAGCAGTTTTTCGAAAAGTGGTGGGGGCAGGCTCAAAAATGAAAAAACCTCAAATTTTCTTTTTTACATCGTTCAGTCGTTGCATTGTGAGGTTTGGTAGTCATGTGCCGACGTTAGAGAGTATATAATTGTTTAAATAATTAAAAAATAAAGTTTTACGTATTGATCGAAAAATTTTGAAATTTCAAAAAATTGATTTATTTTCAGAAGCAGAA
>CAKNYM010045845.1:10915-34641 GCA_932195095.1 Andricus curvator | reverse complement strand
TAATATATATATATATATATATATATATATATATATTCGCTTAAAAATTTGTTTTAAAATTCATGAAAAAATTTTCCAGGAATCTAATGAAAACTTTGTTATTTATTATCTTGAAACTGGAATTTTTCCTAAAATTTTTTGAAAATCCGGCAAAATAAAAAAAAATTGCTTCAAAACCTTCCAGATTCTGTTTTGAAGATTTTTCCAAATAATTTTTAAAATTCATTTTTAGTTTTCCTAGGAATCTAATAAAAAAAAATTATTTTTTTGAAACCTTTCAAACTGCTTAGAAAGCTTTCAAATCTTGTGTTCAGAATCTTCAAAAATGTACGTTTTGTTTTAAATGTTTTGAAATCTTTTCAAGTTTTAAATTATTTTGGAATCTTTTCAAAATTTCTAAATATATATTAAACTTACTCGAATTTTTCCCAAATTAATAATTCACTAAAATTCTTTTCAGTTTTTAATGAAAATCACTTCTTTTTTTTTGTTGAAAATGAATTATTTTTGACCGAAAATTCAACTATCCCATGTTTGGTTGAAAATTCATTTCTTTGGTTGAAAATTCCTTAATTTTGAATAGCTTTGTGATAATTCATGTGTTTTGTTACAAATTAATCTTTTTGGGTAGAAAATTAATCTTTTTGGTTGAATATTCAACTGTTTGGTTAACATTTTTTTGTTTGTTAAAAATACATTTTTGTGGTTGAAGACTCATTATTTTAGTAAAAAATTCATTTCTTTGGTTGAAATTGTTACCGTTCTGTTGAAAATTCGTTTTTATTTAGTTGAAAATAAATTTGTTAACTACAAATGTAACTATTAAATTTTTGCTTGATAATTGATCTTTTTCAGTTGAAAATTCATATTTTTGTGTTGAAAATGAAACTTTTTTGTTCAACATTCATATCTTTGGGTTGAAAACTAAACTGTTCTGCCAGAAATTCGTCTTTTTGGATTGAAAATTTAACATTTTGGCTGCGATTTTTTTTCTTTATTGACTGCAAAATCTTTCTTGGTTAAAAATTAAAATCCTCTTTTGAAAATTAGGTTTGGAAATTTTTGAAATGAAGAATAATTATTTTCAAAATTGGCCGAATTCAGTTTTTAATTTTTTTTCGACACTCAAGCAAATACAAGTTAGTGTTTTGTTAATGTTCAAAATTTCTAAAGTTAGATTTTGAAAACGTCAGTTTTGAGATTGATTCCACGAAAATCCTATATATTCTGCTTTTTATGTGTTAAAATAATATTTTCATTTAAAGCTTCATAAACAAATTGGTTAAGCAGTAAAAAAAATTATGATGTTTGTTAATAAGTTTCCAAATTAAGCCAGGGATGACACTATTCATACTTTTGGACTGGGAGTGCAAAATTATTTAAGGATTATTATTATTATTATTATACCATTAAGCCATTTCCCTTTCGAGGTAGGCGTGACTCGCTCGGTTGGAAAATAGTAGTGTTGGGAAGGAGGTATAGATTTTTTAGATTGATCTAGAATTTTCGTGTTATTTATTTAAATAACACGTACGTTCCGTGACACTGCTCCGACTCAGGTTGCTGATCAATCTCTCTAGCGATCACCCCAAGTGAAGAGCTTCACAAGGTTGTTGTGTGAGGTTCCCCACTCGGGACCATTAGTAAAGAATAATTTTGATAAATGCGGCTGTTTGAGAAATAAACTAAATTTATGATGTTTTCTTGTTCTCAATTTATGATGCTCTCTTATGATGTTTTCAAATGTGGCCAAATTTCAGCCAACCAATAAATTAAAGCTACTGCAGTAGATTTGATGAAAATACTGCAAAATTTGTTCACAAAATTTCACATAAACTTGAACATATCTTCATTAATTAAAAATTTTTTAAATAAAAATAACATATCGTTGGAATCGTTATAATTAGCAGATTTCGAATATTATATTTATCAATTACCAAGTGCTAATTTGAAAAAATGTTATATCCCGCATTCTAGTCCTCATTAGGTACAAAGGACTCCCACTGACCAGGATCGACAGCAGCAGTTCGGCTGAGTCAGGGGAAGCTGTGTAGTGCGGGAACCCATCGCAGGTCCCAGGGCGGAATTGTCATCTGCCCGGCATGCTGGCGCTTGCATGCCTCACCCGACCTTCCTATTGGGAACCGCTCAGGTCGAATACGCCACCTGTTGATGAAATTTCGAATTTGTCACGACGGGAGACTTTCTACTAGTAAACATGTTAGAGATACCCGGATAAGACATATATTTAAAAATAATCACATTTTTTTTATTATTTCTCGTAATTCTAATGTTTTTCAAAATGAATATTGAAAGTGGAATGCGTTTTGAATCAAGAGCTACTAAAATTAAGGCTTTCTGCTGTGTTTTTGGCTGTAATGGTATGGCCCGACGAGATCCTACTGTAAGATTTCACAACTTTCCCTAAATAAAGGTATAAAACATAAATGTTTAAATGTTCTATAAAAAAATATTTATAGCGAAACCAAGTTTCATTATAACCATCACGTTATAATCACACTGTAAAAAAGTGGGTGTAATATTACCACTTTGAACGTTGGAAACTTTTCGGGTCACCTGTAACGTAGTAAATCTACGTATTTTTTTGTAAATTGAATGTAGATAATTTAAATTACAAAAGGCTTGTGATTTCACAACCAGCTGTCAAATCACAGTTCGTTTGTAAAGTAACCTAAAAATGTGTGAAAATAAATTCGGCTTGTGATATAACCCTACTCGTAAAATGCGTTTTCTTTGTAATGATTAATAATTTTCGTTTGTAAAAAAATGAGGAATTGGAATCATGATGGAAGGAATAAATTTTATCTTTAACACTTTCAAGAACGAAATTTTTGTATAGAAAATAAATATCGCAAGTTGCGCTCATACTCCGTGAACAATTTAAATATATTTAAAAATATATGAACGTTTGAATTATGCACGAATAACACTTTAAAGAACGAAATTTTTATTCGAAATAACCCAGCAAAAAAGAAAGTATTGATACGAATTGAATTGAAAAGACTAAGACACCCTACAAATCCCGCTTTGGGACAATGACGCATTGGACCTATGTGTCAATGCGTGTAAATTCGTGAAGACGGTATTTCAATTTTGAATCTTTCTATACGTACAAATATGGTGCCAAAGACTAAAGTCAGCGAATACACTTTAATGCGTCAGCACGCAAACGCCTTAACATTGGTCAATGCGTCTGAATTCGCGAGAGTAAAATACACACTTGAATTCGCCCCAATTCGTCACGGCGAATTTCAGCAAGTGTTTATGTATACAATTTAATCCGTAACAGGAAAACCAACGTGCAGCGCATATAGAATTTATTATAAATGTTTAGTAAATTCTCTCGTAGCTCAGTGGCGGGTACTCTGGCCTGTTATACGAGGGATCGCTGTTTCAAGTATCGACGCATGCACTTTTTATTATTTTTTTTTCTAATTGACCCCCTAATAGCACGGAACGTTCCAGCGGAACATTCCAGGAACGTTCCCGGAACGTGTAAAATGTCCGCCCCTTGGGAACGTTACAATGGAACGTTCCAGGAACGTTCCACTGGGCCCTGAGGGGAACTTTCCATTATTGTTATTTTTAGCAACAATTATCTCGTAAACCGTAAGAGATAGGTAAAAATGGATGTCATTTTTGAGTTTTGAGTACCGCACATACTACACTATAATATGATATCCGTATCATAAACTGACATCGATTTTGACCTATCACTTACGGTTTACGCGATATTTATTGATAATAATAATAATAACGTTAATTTATGTTTGGAACGTTCCAGTGGAACGTTCCTGTAACGTCCCCAAGCGGCGACCATTTTACACGTTCCGTGAACGTTCCTGTAACGTTCCGCTAGAACGTTCCGAAAGTTCCCGCGCAACGTTCCGGGAACGTCCCAGGAACGTTCCGTGCTATTAGGGGCCTTGACCACGCATTCATCCCTGCCGATGGAACAGCACTGAAACGGCACTCAAACGGCACTGTCCAGTGCCGTTTCAGTGCTGCTCGTTTAAAGCTACTCAGATTACAGCTTTAAATGCCTGCAGAAGTTCCCTTTATACCTGCGAATAGGCTACCAAGTAGACCAGCTGAAAGGGATGAAAAATGAAAATTTGTGAAATTTTGAAATTACCTCTGCGAAAGTTAGAAATTGAGAATCTACGGGTTTCGATAATTTCAGATATCTAACTTTTTTTTGAAAAGTTTAAAATTCGAATGAACATAATGTATCTCGTAAATGGAATGAGATACGCCAAAACAGACAACATTTTCGAATTCAACTTCAGAATAGTATATTAGTGTATAAATTATAAGTATAAAATATATATAATGAGAAAATTCATAAATTAAAAAAAGTGTTAATAATTTGAAGAAAGTTTTAAAAAGGGATTCCGGTTGGTGGCGGCCAACTACTGTAAACTACTCTGCCAGCCCGGTACGTGACGAATACAATAGGACCATTATATAACCGTCGCATCACTCTGAGTGCCGTTTAGGTGCCGAAATCAGCACAGTCACTGAAACGGCACTGACGGCCCAGTGCCTTTCGCCAGTGCCGTTTCAGTTCTGTTTCATTGACAGGGATATGAATTCACACGCATTCAATTCGCGCTGTCTCAGTTCATCTGAATGCGCCTCAATGCGTTTAAACGAATCAGAAAACGGGATTCACGCTCATTACAAAAATGTTAATTCGCCCCAATACGTATCAATCCTTTTTTTTGCTGGGAAACATTGCAAGTTGCATTCAAGTTTCGCGAACGTTTTAAAATATAATAAATAATATATTAACGTTTTTATTATATATTCACTGTTCTCAAACAGGAAAAGAACGGTAAAAACGTTGATTTGCATCCGAATTCTGCTTTTTTGCAATCACAATTTTCGTGCGCCCAGCGCACAAATCGGAAATCACAAAGTTGCCTCACATGACATTTCGCATGTAATTGTACCAATATCCACACATGACCTTTACTATCATGTTGTCAAATGACAGTGCACTTGTTAAATTGATTTCCATTTTGTGATTTTACAATCGACACATAAATTTATATGTCATTATTATTTCACCACGTTTAAGGTGACCCGAATAGTTTCCAACGTTCAACGTAGTAATTTCACCGAAGATTGAAATATTATCAATCTTATGTTTTATCACACTGATACAGGAAGTTAAATTACATATATGCACAATCCTACTATATTTTGCAAATTTTAGGCTTTTGGAGCGCCTTCTAATGCTTTAAACGAAAATTGTAATTATAATTTATTTCAGGTTACGTTTGGCAGCTCCGATCGGCTTTGAAAGGGATTTGAATTTTATTATTTTTCCTACCTAATCAAGGATTCTAGAACAAAGGACAGAAACGGCATTTTTAATTATTAAAAATTCTCAATGCTTTTTCATGCCAGCCTTTTTATCGGGATGTTCATTAAAAAGCAATTTGCAATGTGCATGCAAGAAATCTTATCTTTTTACTTGACAGCTAACCTCAAATTCTGAAAGATTTATTTACGATTTAATTTCAACCCGTTAGTTATATAACTTCTGATTAGCAATTAAATCTTATAATGTATATTCTGGGGACAAAAGAAATAATAATTCAAGATCAGTTATATAATAATATGTACGTAAACAAACCCACGTCGAATTGAAATGAGCAACTCACTTGCTGCAATAAATCGAAACTGCAACGATATGCTTGCACTGTTCATTTATACCAGCTTTCAAACTGCATTCCATTTTTTAATATTTTGTTATTTAAAGCCATTTCACCTTTTATTTCGTGAGGATTGTTTTTTAAACTCGAGTTTGCATACAATATGCTACAAGAGCAAACAAATTGGTCACCGACTTTTTCCCACAATAAATAATATGTCCAGCGTTTAAAACACGTTCGCCTTCGATAAAATTTCTCTTCGTTGGCGAAGAATTCGCGAAAACACAAATTTCACCAAGGGAGAGCTTCATTTTTTAAATTATTAAAGGCTTTGTTCACACATAACACTATGTTGGTATTCAAAACCTCCCGTCTGCCTCCGCCATCTTGCGATCGCATTCAGTATTCACTATGGGTGTATTTATTTGTGCTCATTTTATGAGCATTTTGCTTCCTCATAGAGGGAGGTTTTCCCTAACAAAATAAAAAAATGGATACTTTCAATATTTTTCAAGCTTATGTTTCTGTCTTTCCGGAAATTTCATTTTCAGAAAATCAGAGGGCCCACCAATATGTCAATTGATGAGTCTCAAGGACGCGAACAAAAACTCTACATGTAATATTGTTGTGTTTTGAATATCAAAAAAGTTTTTTTATAAACAGAATAAACCATTTTTTTTTTAAACTTCATAAATCGGTACTGGTGGGTCATGAAAGGTTCATCAATAGGTCAATCGATGCGGCTCAAGGACGCGAAAAAAAACTCTACATGTAAAAATGTCGTGTTTTGAATATCAAAAAAGTTTTTATCATATAAACAGAATAAATCATTTTTTGAAACTTCATAAATCGGTACTGGTGGGTTATGAAAAGTTCATCAATAGGTCAATCGGTGCGTCTCAAGGACGCGAACAAATACTTTACATGTAATATTGTTGTATTTTGAATATTGAAAAAATTTTCTCATATAAACAGAATAAACCATTTTTTGAAACTTCATAAATCCGTACTGGTAGGTCATAAAAGTTTCAACAATAGGTCGACCGATGCGTTTCAGAGACGCGAACAAATAAGCCAGATATCGTGTTGTATTGTGAATATCAAAAAAGTTTTTCTTATATAAACAAGGTAAAATGTGTCTTTTTAAATCTCTAAAAACAAGAAAAAACTATTTTTAAATGGTCGATATAGCTCCAAATCCTATCAGACCTGGATATCAATCCGAGCTACACTACATTTAAATTTCATGATCATAGCTCTTTTACTTTTCGAGATGTTGTGAACAGAAAAAAGTTACACACACACACGTGGACATTTTTTAAAAACTTTATTTTCGAGCTCCTGGGGTCGAATTATATCAAAATAATACTAACTCGACCGATGGAGTGTACACCGACTTCAAGTGATTTCAGTGACTTCACGTGAATTCAAGTGACTTCACGCCAGTGACTTCAGAAAAGGTGTACACCTGACTTCACGGGTTGTTAACCCCTCGCAAAAAACTATATTTGAAAATTTAGGTCATTACAAACCTCCCTCTATGAGGAAGCAAATTATTAAAATATCAAGGAATTTAATTTTAATAGGCTGCATTAGGTTTATTAGATAATGACGAGAAGATTAAAAAAATATAGAAAAAAATCGGTTAATCCGTTCAATGTCAGTTGAGAGTTTTGGTAATTTTGCATTCACTTTAAGATTACCTTCATTATTGACAATATTGACCGATTTTCCTAATCTTTTTTTTCATTTTTTATTGTAAATTATATGAGGAAATTGATTCAGCTATTTAAAATTTAATGAGACATTTTTTTCGTACTTTCAGAGATTGTAACAGGCCTTCGTCGCGTAATAATGAAAGGTCAGCTATTGCAGATAAAGGAGATGTTGTAATGTAGGACGTTGACTGCATTAATGTGTGTATTCATTATTAACGGATGATTTTGTTCGGTCTTCATCGAAAGACAAAAGCAAATGCAAGCAAAACAGAAATATTCCCCCCCCCCCCCCCCATCAACGTTGTGGTTGAAATGTTTTCGCAACAAAAGATACCTTTCTCTTTTCAGATTCTACGACAAAAAATGCTACAGAAAGATGCTGCTTCAAGAATTGGAAATTGTTGAATTATAAAAAGTATGGAATTTCAAGTTACTCTATTTTCAAGATTTACACTTGGAAGGTACACAATTCGCTGCCTTTTTTTTGAGCAGTTCCTGTTTTAAGATTTTCAATTGAAAATTCTGAAATCATAGACATTCATAATTTTTATATCTTTTTTCTTGAATCTTTATTTGTTTCAAATACAACTGCTTGGTTCACAATGAATCTGCTTTTGCTCACGATTGATGAACTATTTTTCTTGAAAATTCATCTTTTGTGGTTCATTTTGACTGTTTTTCATTTGAAAAATTAAAATATTATTCAGTTGGAGTATCTGCTATAACATTAATCGTTGTGAATTTATATTTTATGAGTTGAAAATTCGTTTCTTTTTGCTGTTGAAAAATAATTTTTTTAACTGAAAAGGTACGTATTGCACTTAATAAGTCACCACTTTTGTAGAGATTTCGGCTCGGTTGAAACTTTAACTATTTCCTTTACTCTTCAAATTGAAAATTACACTACTTGAGGGTCTCGATCGAGAAACTCGCCCAACGCTCGAAATCGCGTGAAATTATTGTCCAAACGTCTCATTGGACGGAAGTTTCAAGTCACAAAATTAATTTTTTTATGAATACAGGCTTATAGAAAATGACGAAACGGGACTTTTTTCAATTTTCTGTTGTTTCATCGCGTAAGTATAAGTATAAGTTACTGATTTCTCAATTTGCAATTAAATATTATTCAGCAATAGGCGATTTAAAGTTTACTCTTCACTTTTTAGGCATTGCTGGGGTACATTTCGTGTGTACATCAAAGTTTTAAACAGCTCCAATAATATTTGCCCAACTTATCGTGATTTATTTCTTGAAAAGTATTTCAATTTGGGGACAAAATTGATTTAGTTTTTCATGCTTATTATTACAAGTAATGGTCCGATGAAAAAACAGAAAATCGAAAAAATTCTATTTTGTCATTCTCTCCAAGCGTATATTTGGGAAAAAGTAATTTTGTGACTTTCAAAATTTCCGCCCAATGAGATGTTTGAACAGTGATTTCACCGCACACAGAGCGCTGAGCGAGTTCCTCGATCCATACCCTCAACTGAGCAAAAGGTACTTTGTTAAAAATTTATTTTTCCATTGGAGGTTCATGTGGTTGCTTGCAACAATCAAAAATTGATTGAATTGAAAAATGTTAATCAAGATTCAGAAGATTAATCAAGATTGATCAAGATTTACACATCAAACCTATGCAATTTTGACCTTTCGTCCCAGCAGTTCCATTTTCTGGATGTACAATTTAAAATTCTTCAATGTTAAACATTATTGATACTTAAATCTTTATTCTTGGATCTTTTTGGGTTTAATTGAGGATTAAAATATTTTGCATCGAAATTCGTCTTTTTTTTAATGAATGTGGATGAACTTTTTTTCTTTCTTGACTGAAAATCCGCATTTTCAGAAAATTTGTTTTCTTCTGTTACCAAAATTAAACGTCTGGTTTTAAACATGACCCACTATGTTCAAATGAAGATTCTTTGAAAATTTGTCTTCATGGAAGAAAATTGGTATTTGCGAGTTGAAAATATGATACTTCTCTCGAAAAACTTCCTATTTTGCGTTGCAATTTTGTCTCCTTCAGTTAAAAGTTTACGTCGAAGATTTCACAAGTTTGTTCAAAATTCGGTCTTTGCTTACTTGGACATGTGTTTCAAAATGAGTGTACTTGTTTGAGGATTGATCTTTGTACATTTGAAATTGGACTATTCACTTAAAACTGTAACTTATTTTTTGAAACTGGTATTCATTTCTTAAAAATGTTGTTACTTTTTTTCAAAATGTAACCATGTTTTTGACCATTCATGTCTGTAAGTCGATTTTTTCGACTTTCCATTTTTCACGAACATTCAAAAAGTTGCTATGACAATCTTTTAGGACCTCTAAGAAGCAACGTTTTTCTTCTCTTGAATTTTTTTACATAGCGTACGTTGTTTGGCCTAAAATTTTCATTTGCGTTTGTCTTTTGATGAAGACCAAACAAAATCACCCGTCCATAATGAATACACACATCTGTGGACGTCCTAACGACGACTAACTACCGTGTCCACTCGATAGGTATTTATTTGTTTCAAGTTACTTATCTGTCTTTGATTTCACAAAATCGTTTATTTATTTTATGTATTTTCTTATGATGTAACAAAAAGTAAATTAAAAAAAAATGTCAATAATTTTTCTCACAGTTTTACTTTTGTTTATGTGATGATGCATAATGACGGGTTACATATATTTGTCTTTGCCATTGGTTAGTGAAATCTCAAGGTTTATTTATTTGGGTGGTATAATTTTTTTTTCTTTAAATTTTCTTGCTTTCACCCGCCCAGATTTGTTTGAATATCAAAAAAAGTAAGCAAGTATTTTTATTTTGAAGTCAATTGATTTTTAGGGGTTGTTCAAAGCCGATAAAGTTTTACGTGTGTTTCCCCTGGAAAAAAGACATTTTCGGAAATTTGCGATAAAATCGTTAATATTAAATTATCTTACTGCATCTGGCATGCTTTTCTTGAAAATTATTTGCTGAATACTTTTTTTAATTCAACCCCTATAAGCCACTTTCATAGGGTCTCGAAAAAAACTCCATAAGATCAAAAATGAGATATTATGTCCCGCGTGAAAAAAAGTTGCCTTGCTCAAGCATGGCTCAAAAATAGGTCAACAATTTTTGAAGGTTGTTCAAGATTGGGAAATGTATGGATCATTGCGTGGCTTAAGTATTGCTTATTTGCCGATTTGGATGAAACTTTGCAAATTTGTAGAGTTTTGGAAAATAATCGATTTGTATTTTTTTTTATATCTGCAAAGGTTCAAGTTTAAGGCTAGGAACTACCCCTCGCATCTGAGGGGTGGTTTTCACGTTTGAATTGGAATCAGTGGAGTGATTTGAAAGTTGAAATGCTTATTAGGGGATTTCGATGTCGCTGAATCCAAATTTGAGGTGAAAATTGAAAAATTCAAGATGGCGGACTAGAAATGGCGCCTATGCTTCAAGCTACACTTCATGGAATTGAAGGAATTCAGAGAATTCAAGGAATTCAGGGAATTCGACGAATTCACGGAATTCAGAAAATTGAAGAAATTCAGAGAATTCAATGGATTCAGAGAATTCAAGGCATTCAGTGAATTCAAGGCATTCCGTGAATTCAAGGAATTCAGAGAATTTAAGGCATTCAGAGAATTCAAGGGATTCAGAGAATTCCAGGCATTCAGCGAATTTAGGGCATTCAAAGAATTCAAGGCATTCCGCGAATTCAAGGAATTTAAGGAATTCAGACAACTCCAGGAATTCAGACAATTCAGAAAATTGAAGGAATTCAAAGAATTCAAGGAATTTAGAGAATTCAAGTAATTCAAGGAATTTAGAGATTTCAAGGAATTCAGAGAACTCAAGGAATTCAGAGAATTCAAGGAATTCGGAGAATTCAAGGAATTCGGAGAATTCAAGGAATTCAGAGAATTCAAGGAATTCAGAGAATTCAAGGAATTTAGAGAATTCATATAATTCAAGGGATTTAAGGCATTCAAGGAGTTCAACGAATTCAGAGAATTTAAGGAAATCAGAGAATTAAGCAAATGCAGGATTCAAGGAATTCAGGGAATTTAAAGAATTCAGGGATTTCAAGGATTTCAGAAAATTCAAGAAATTCAGGAAATTCAAGGAATTTAGGGAATTCAAGAAATTAAGGGAATTCAAGAAATACGGAGAATTAAGCGCATTGAGGGATTTCAAGTAATTTTGGAAATTCATAAAATTCAGAGAATTGATGCAAATCATGGAATTCATGGAATGTTTAGAATTCAGGGAATTCGTGGAATTCACGAAATTCATAGGTTTTGGAATTCAAAGAATTCAAATAATTATGAGAATTTCATGAATTAAACGAATTCTGTAAATTCTCAGAATTCTGAATTCTTTTTATTCACAAAATTCGTCGAATTTTTTGAATTCTCAGAATTACCTCAATTCTCTAAATTCTTTGAATTCTCAGAAGTCAAGGAATTCTCGTTATTCCTTGAATTTCTTAAATTCCCTGAATTTCTCGAATTCTCTGAAGTCTCTGAATTCCTTAAATTCTCTTAATTCCTTGAATTTTCTGAATTCTTTTAATTCCTAGAATTTTCTGAATTCCTGGAGTTTTCTGAATTCCTTGAATTCTTTGAATTGCTTGAGTTCTCTGAATTCCTTAAATTTTCTGAATTCCTTGAGTTCTCTGAATTCCTTGAGTTCTCTGAATTCCTTGAATTCCTTGAGTTCTCCTAATTTCTTGAATTCGTTTAATTCTCTGAATTCCTGGAATTCGTATATAATATGGTAATTTGGTATGAATATTTTCATAAAAATAATCTTTAAAATATTTTTAAACTAACTTTTAAAAAGTGAATATGCTCCATCTCACCAGGTTTGAATATTTTAACTGGTAAGAATTTATTATACGTAGATATAAGGGTATATCTATCTATATATTAAAGGGATATATCTGTGCACGTGCACAGTTAGACAAGTTCTATCTGTGCACGTGTACAATTGGACAAGTGACATATGTGAACGTTCAAAGTTTGGCAAGTGACGTCTGTGCACGTGCACAGTTGGACAAGTGATATATGTGCACGTGCACAGTTGGGCAAGTGACATCGGTGCACGTGCACAATTAGGCAAGTGACATCTGTCCACGTCAAAGTCCACAGGAGCGCATCTGTGCACGTCGAAATTTCGACGTGCACAGTTGTCACTTGGAAAACTGTGCACGTGCACATATGGTGCTTGGACAACTGCACGTGCACAGATGGTACTTGTACAACTGTGAACGTCTAAATTTCCACGTGCACAGTTGTCACTTGGACAACTGTGCACGTCGAAATTTCGACGTGCACCGATGGGCTCCTGTGGACTTGAACGTGCACAGTTCTCCGTCCGGCCATCGACGTGCAAAGTTGCTACGTGCCAAGTTGTCCCTTACCCCAAATCGAGCTTTGGCACACTTTTCTTAGGTCCTAAAAGAAAGAACGAGTTCGTTAACCATCATTCCTTGACCAACGGTTATGGTTTTATCCATCGAGAATACTATCAAAAAATCGAATTTTCCATTTTTACGCCAAATGACGACCGATACGTAAAACAGTATAAAAGAAGAATTGAAACTCTTTAATATATCTATAATTTTTGTTTAAACTATTTTGTATAGGACTCGTTTTTTTTTTATGCATCGAAAATGAATAAGTCGAAAATTCTAATTTTAAGCCAAACAACGATAGATAAGGAAAAAAGTTTAGGAGGAGAATTGTAGCTTTTTAAAAGACCTATAATTTTTTCTTCAACCATTTTTTGATGAGACTTGATATTTTGGTTTTATTTTTCGACAATACTATGAAAAAAATTCAAAATTCAAATTTTAAGCCAAACGATACAAAATATGGGAAATAGTCCTAGAAAGTCATTATAGCTTCTGAAAAGTCCTATAAAATTCCTATAAACTATTTTTTGATAGGACTTGTCATTTCGGTTTTATTTATCGAAAATACTATGTAAAAAATAGAAAATTCAAATTTTGAGCCAAACGACGTCAGATACTGAAAAAGTTTGAACGACGAATTGCAACTTCTAAAAATTCCTACAAAATTTGTTTTAACCATTTTTGATTGTTCATTTTTACGAAGGTGTCTGTCTGTCTGTAGTTTGTAGGCACGATAACTTTCGAAAAAATAATCAGATTGGATTGTGCTTTGGCACACTTTTTTGAGGCCTAAAAAGAAAGAACAAGTTCGTGAACCAGCTATTTTGGATCAAAATTCAAAAAGTTAGAGCATTTTGAAAATTTTTGAGACCATTTTTTTGTAAGATTTACAAATTCTATGTGCGGCTATCCATAGTACCCGGAAATTCTAACAATTTATCCCTATGACATTTTTCGATAAAGATAAAATTATCAGAGTTATATCATTTTGAAAATCCAAAAGAACAAACGAAAATGAACAATTTAAGCGGAAAAACGCACGATATGAAAAAAAGTCAAGAAAAGAAAAACGTTGGTTTTTGAAAGTCCTACAAGATTATCATAACAACTTTTTGAATTTTTTCGAAAAACCAAAAATTCGAAATTTGATCGCACAATAAATAATGAAAAATTTAATTTTGCGGTCAAACTATGCAAGATACAAAAATAGATGAAGAGACAAAAATTGTGTACTCAAAAAAGATCTACAAGTTTGTTAATAATCACTTTTTGATACGACGCTTAGTTCTTCTTTTATTCGTAAAAAATAACATTAAAAATGACAACATTTAATTTTTGGACAAACGACACAAGGTATGACAAAAAAATTAATAGGCGAAAGTTGTTCACTTAAAGAAGATCTACGATTTCGTTATTTATAATTTTTAAAAAGGGCGAATAGATTTTTTTTTAATCGTAAAAAATAAGAATAAAAATAAAGAATTGAATTTTTGGAAAAACGGACACAAGTTGCAATAAAATGTATAATAACAACCTTTTTTGTATGGGACGTGCACTTTTTTTCATTATAAGAACAAGACAATGATAATACGCATGTTTCAATACCAATACATTTATTATGAATTGTGATAATATAAATTTATTGAAATGATATATATTTCAGGGTAGCTAAGAATAAAAATTAGTGCAAAATAAGTAGCAAATATTGACGTAATCATGAAAAATAAAATTTATACAATATTTTGCAATATCTGAATAAGCAGTACCAGATTGAGTACAGAAATAAATATAATATACATTTGATATAATAGTGTTGAACATAATGAAAAAAAGTTCGTATTTTGGACAAAATCGAGTGCGAAGCACGATACACGCCATGAGAATGTTTTCGTTAAAGCCGAAGGAGCTTTAACAAAAGAGAATTCACAATCACCAAATTACAGTTTTCGATGATTTGACCTTTACTTTTAAAAGGTCTGTGCGCAAATGTGGGGGAAATACAAAGACCGAGCGCGAAGCGCGAGGTAAATACATTATCGAGCGCGAAGCGCGAGAACCAACAGTCGCGCGCCCTAGGCGCGCTCCAACTTGAAAAACTTTTGAAAAGCCACACACGAGATGAAAAATAAATTAAATAAGCAAAGTTTTGATGAGAATGTGCCCACTTATCGGGCTGATTTTTTCACTGTTAGTGTTATTTTTTACGAATAAAACAAAAACTACAGATTCTATCAAAAAGTGACCAATGACAAATTTGTAGATCTTTTTTAATGCACAAATTTTGTTTAATCATCATTTGTCGTATCTTGTTTTTATTGAAAATACTATGGGAAAATCGAAATACAAATTTTGAACCAAATGACGCAAAATACGAGAAAAAGTCTTAAAGAGAAATTATAGCTTTTAAAAAGTCCTGCAAAATTTCTTTTAACCATTTTTTGATAGGATTTATCATTTTGGTTTTATTTATCGAAAGTAAGAAAATCGAAAATTCAAATTTCGAAACAAGCAGCGGGAGATACGTAAAAAAATCAAAAAGGAATTGCAGCTTTTAAAAAGTCCTACAAAATTTATTTAAACCATTTTTAGATATGACTTGTCATTTTGGTTTTATTTATCGAAAATATTATGAAAAAAAAATCGGAATTTCGAATTTTGATCCAAACGACGCGAAATATGTGCTTCTGAGAAAACGCACGGATTGTTGAGTGACGCCTTTGTCCTTAGTCCCTCTCGGAAGTATCGAAGTTGACGTTTAAAATCAATACACAATCCATGAGTAACAGAACGAAATCAGAAACAAAAATAGAGTCAATTTATTTAGAAATAAGTACTTGGAACAAAATTTACCTTGAGCGAGCACTAAATATATATATTTCTAATTTTTACAAAAATCAGGCGTTATTTTCGCACCAAAAGGAATAATTTTTGGGATACCAAATGTTTTAATCTAAAATTATCGAACACTTTCAATTTAAAATTCTTGCATACATATTTAAATAGCTTTAAATTTTAAATTATTCAATATACTGAATACTACAAATTTAAATATCTCAACTATATTAGTCTATAATAGCCTTAATAATTAAGGCTTTAAATATTTTTGAAATTGCGATTATCCCTTAGAGGAACATCGTAACATAAAAAAACACCTTTCTTTTCGCAATTTATGATGTATAAATTTTTTTTATCATATATGGAAAAATATTTATCATTTTCTTCAATTTTTTAAAACTGTTTTTTAGCCTAAACAGCTCTTTCTTTTATCACGAAATCAAAATAAATATAAAAAAATCAGAGTCTATAATACAAACGCTATACATTTGAAATTAGTATACTTTTTCATGTTTGTACCTAGAATTATTCAATTCTAAAGGTTATAAATTACCATTGTGAAAAATAAGTAAAATATTTTAAGAAATTTTAATTTTAAATACAAAAAAATTGTATACTACATACAATCTAAACGCAGCTGAAAGGATTGAAAAAGATATATTTTGGAAATCAAACTGAAAGCAGTAATCGACATTCAAAAAAAGCGACTAAAAGTAAGAAAGTTACTCGTTGGCTTGCAATAATCATTGAAAACGGTATATTTTCACATTTTTAATGTTTAAATTTAAACAATTAGAAAAGTGCAGTCAAAAAAGTCTTCCAATTTTTTTGCGGATTTTATTCAATTATTTTCTAAAAGATAATTCCTATTTAATTCACCTCTGTTTTCCATTGACCAAAATGCACTAGGAAAAAAATCGCCAAGACCCTGGAATCACAAGTGAAAATATATAGCAATTTTAAACATTTTGATTTTGATATTTAATTAAATTATTTGCATAACTTGTGGTTTACACACTTTTCTGATCATGTGTGAACTTTTTAAAAATAGAAATACACTAGAAAAAAAATCTTCAACATCCCGGAGTCGAAATTAAAATTAAAGAAAATTTCCAAAATTTGGAATGTAGTATATGTAATAGAATTGTTGTCGATTTTTTACTAGTGTATTTTTGTGCTTAAAACCTCACAAATGTTCAGAAAAATGTTTAAACACAAGTTATAATAGTACATTTAGTGACTAGTGTGGACAGACGGCCTTTTTGAAACGAGCGCAATGTTTTTGTAACAAATCGTAGGCAAGGGCGCCGTAGGCGCCTGAGCCGGAGACGAGTTACAAAAACATGGCGCGAGTTTCAAAAAGAAAAGCTGTCAGTCCACAGGAATCACGAACGATACTTTTCAGAACAAAATCATAAATGGCGTGATTTCATTGTCTCCATGGAAAAATGCAAAATCAGGTTTTGAGTCGGTGAAGGTACGCATGAGCTCTACTGCATTTTTGTTCAAACGAGCGTGAATGAGACAACAAAGTATAATGTGCGAGGTGATAGGAACACGCTATACTCTTCGTTAGAAACATCGACTCACCAATCCGCTATGAATTCTATTTCTATCTTTGTCATTCACGGTCTCTCTCTAGCGTTACGAAAATACACGGAGCACGCTCAAACAAGGCTCTTTTTTTAACTCTACGTCACGCCGTGCTTACTGAACCCCATTTTGTAACTCATCCAACGCACCGCCAGATTCCGCTCAAAAAGCGTACTTTTGCGTTTGTCTATGGGGGCATGCAAACACGCCATTTTTATGATTGCGTTCTGAAAAGATAATTTCATTCAGTACCAACGTAAACAAATTTTTAATTAGCTGTATTTCCAATTTCGATTCCTGGGTCTTAGCAAAGATATTTTACCTAGATGCGGCAAGGGTCAGGAGTGGGGACGCCGAAAATATATAGCTAACTATTTTTCGCCTATATCGAGGTGCTGCCCTCTACAACTTTTCATTGTTTCCATAGCAACCGCGTCAAAGCGCGTGAATGAGTCACCGTCAATGATGAGAATGAGTGAGCCCAAAGAATATCTTTGGTGAGCCCACGAATATCCAGGAAGTACTATGACTTGAATTATGTACTTCGTGAGTGACAGAAGATTTAGAGGATCAATAGATACAAATAAATGGAATTATATACTGCAGTAAAATATTAAATTTACGTAGATCATATATAGATTATTTACCAGAAATGTTTAATTTATTTTAATTTTAATTAAATTTGAAGCGTCATTTTTGCAATTGAATGGTGTCGCGGCAAAAGCATGAAGATCCATCGAGATAAATTTTTCAGGAGAGAGAAAAAACCTTCTCCAAAATTGAATTCTTAAAAGAAATGAGAAAGTACATTCGAGATTTGATCGAGCTCTACAGATCTCAATAAACAAAATTGTAAAAAAGTTAATACTTTTCGAGATACATAGTGTCAAATGTTGGCTACGGTCAAAACCGTGTAAGTCCATCGGAATTTTAATTTTTTTTTTTTAGGCTGAATTTCTAATAGCATGAAAACTAATAGAAGACTTTTCATGAAAAAAATTTATTTTGGAATTGTTTAAACAATTTTTGTACAAACAAATTGTTTAACAACCGAAATTCGGAAAAAATAATAGTGCCATTCGATTCTACGGAAGAAATTACATCAATTATATATGCATTTCGCAATTTTTTTATGGACCCGATTGGTGACGAAGTATAAATAAACAATTAAATGTTATAGAATTTGTATTTATACTGCATAACAAGTTGGGTGGAAAAAAAATTGTCCAATACATGGACTTTATATAATTTTTTCCGCAGAGTCGAATGGCGCTATTATTTTTTCCGTACCTCGCATTTTTAAACAATTTGTTTAAACAAAAATTGTTTAAACAATTTCAAAGTTCAAATTTTCTTCATCAAAATATGCGGTGGAAGTTTAGAGATTTTTAAAGCCAATAAAACGTGTTTTGAAAAAAGTGGCACTTACACGGTTATGCCGTGACACCCTTCAATAGTGCATAATTGGAAGTCTTGTAATTTAAATGAAAAAACTACTTCCGAATTGAAACCTTTTTAAATTTGACTTTTTTATTTGGAACTGTTTCACATTAAGGGAATAACCAAAAATACCGAATAGATAAATTGACGAAGAATAGAAATATCAAATTATAAATTCTTAAATTTTAAAATTCCCAGAATCCTAAATTGAATTATATAATTTTCAATTTATAATTTTTCAATATAAAATGATAAAATAATTTAAAATTATTTTAAATATTTAATCATTAATTTACTAATTATTGAAATTTAAATTTCGCGTATTAAAAAATTTAAGTTAGTTTAATAATTCGTTAATTGAATAATTTTGAAATTATAGAATTCGATAAATTTGGATTTCTGGAATATTAAAGTTCGGGCATTTATTATTCGGTACTTTTATTTTTCATCAATTTTTCTATTTAAAATTTATTTTTTCTTATATTTTTTACGTGCTTTAATATTTTACTGCAAATTAAAATTTTATTTCTTTGGATTAACTTTAAATAAAATTCATAAAAATCGTGGGAAATTGTTTTAAATATTTTAATAGTACTTGCTGAAATCTAAGAGTTTCGTTTCACAGAGCAAAATCTCAAAATTAAAATTAAAAATTATTTTCAAATTAATTTTCGAACCAAGAAAAAAATTGAAAAGAGTATTTAATAATTATTTTTTGTCAAAATTTAGTATTTTTTTTAATTTTGTAATTTTTCTTCGTAAAAAGTCACCCTAAGAAAAAAATTCCCGACTGTTCAACTTTTCAATGTTCAAAACTTTTAATTTAAAGTATTTTCTAACCAAACTGAAATTCTTCAATATAGAATTACAAATAGACATGTCTATTTGTACAATTTTAAATAGAATATTCAAGGAAAAGCATAAGAAGTAAAAATGGAATTAAAGTGAAGGGAATCAATAGTCATAATTAAATTTTTACTAATGCAACATTTTAGTTTTGAATACAAAACTTTATTATGAAATTGCTGAATAATTTAATTACAATTGTAATAACAAATTATGGAATGTATTGTAAATAATTATGTAAGTAAGTAAATTCGCGCAAGAAAAATCGATTACCGTAGAAAAAAAGAAGAAAGTTTAGAAATTAAAAATAAAATTTCAATACGTACCTGCTTCAAAAAATACTTTTTTCTTAAACATCTCCACTGACGTTATAATTTTTTCTTTCCAATAATCTTTGAAAACCTTTATAAGGATTTGTGCGAAAACTAACGATAAATCCTAAGTTATTGAATTAATTATTTATGTAGGGACTGATAAAAAGTGAAGAGATAATAAATACACACATTAACGGGTTCCGAAAATATAATTTCATGAATGATGAAATCTCTGAATTTTAAAATGACAGGATTTTAAATTTACCGCAAAACTAAAAATCTCAATCATATCCAAAATTAAAATTTACGGAACTATATAATTGTCCAATTATTCAATTCTTCACATTTTTTTAATTCCCGAAATTTAATATTGACAAAAATAAATTATTATTATTTAATATTTCTTTAATAACTAATTGTTTATTTTCGTTAAATCTTAAATTTCGAAAATTTGCAAATTGTAGGGGAATTTAATATTTCGTTAATTGCATAATTAAAAATGGTATAATTCAAAAATTCTATAATTTGTTAAATTATAATTTCGGATATTTTTAAATTGGGGATTTTTATTTTTCTACAATTAAAAATCTTGTATCGTTATATTAAAGCCCTAAAATTTTATTATTCGTCACTATGTATTTTCGAAATTTTTTTACGTTCATTTGTGTACTCGGCATCTAATTTTGAATTATTTTTTATTATTCATCATACTTTTTATACTAATTATAATTCTAATATTTAATGAGAAAAATGAAAAGATGTGCAATTTATTGTCCAATTGTAAAATTGTCCTATCATTTATAGGTTTGTAATTACTAAAATGCTGAATTCATTATTATATTCAATGACTTCTTAATTTTTTATTACGTCCTATATTATAGGATATTTTTTTTCTTCTTCAGTCATAAGAGTAAATTATCTGTACTACAAATATTTCAAAATAGGAAAAAGTCCGTTTCAGTCCTTTAATATACATAAATAATTCATAATAAGCAACATTTTTAAATTCCCGCTCGACGTTTATTGCGCCGCCTTGCGGCATGTGGTCGAAACAATCCCTTTAAACGAAGCGGCAATGCCGAATTTAGCCGAAAAGTACCGAATAAAGCCGAAGCCACAAAAGTGACGGTAGCGCCGCCCTCGTGACATGTGGCCTAACTAGACCCTTGCCGCATCTAGGTAAAATATCTTTGGTCTTAGCAATTTTATTTCGAGGGCATTTTTGTCCCTAGAAAGTTTTCAGGTACTCGAAAAAATTCTTCTCCTATTTATTTAACCATTTTTTCTGAAAACAAGGGTGAATTAAACATGAATTATCTCTTAAGAAATAATTGATAAAAATCCGCAAAAAATTGGAAAGACTTTTTTGACCTTCAGGTATGTAAAAAAAATTAAAATTCAGGAAAATTTAAAAACTCTGCAAACAAGAAATTTTTTTAACTTTGTTTTGAGCGATGATAACCAAGCTACATGTATATCAATTCTAAATTGTCTATACATTTTTAGGATACCAATACGCTACTTTTTCGATTGTTTATGACATGTTTATGAAATGTTTATGGAATTTATGAAATTCAAAATCTTGCACATTTCTTAAACTTTCGTTATAGGCCCAAAAATAATGTTGAAATTTACTTACAAAATAAACCCAACGTATGAAGATTACTAAAATTAAAAATTTAATAGTTATTTGAGATTATTTGTGTTTCAAATTTTACTTCAGCTGATTTCTTCCCCTAATATTGATCAATTCCACTGTTTTGGTGAATTCTATTGCTGCGATACTCTTCAATAGCTCCATAATATCCGCGTAATAATGCGTAATCATGCGTACAATGCGTAATATGTACTACTTCGTACAGGTTTTTGACGAGTGAAAACCCCCTCGCAAAAACCACTTATCCCACTCGCCACCATGTTCTCCACATTTTATCCACTCTCCACACATGTTCAAAATATCAAAAAGTGGTTTAAACTAATTAAAAATATTGTATAACACGGCAAACATGACGCCGAACGTCAGGATCGCTCCGACAATGCGATTCGTTTGTCGAGTGTGTTCGCTAGGCGTTCGGTAGAGGTCGTGACGCAACCACTTCTGATTGACATTCTGGAGTGTCGATTTGATTACCCTAATAGTGATTCTAAAACACCTGTGCATATTCAAACAGAATATAAAATTATGGTCCGCCTGACTATGAAGAAAAAATTGTGCATGGTACTTGGTACACTATTTAGAAGATCAAACTGACCATCATACATAAAATTTCCCCATTATGTCCAAACCTTCAACATTTGAATATTATTTAAAACAGCCACATTTTTTACACTTGCACACTTAAATCACGTAAAATTCTTCGAACAGACTTTTAGTATTAAATACTTTTGCACTATATTTTCTAGAGAACATTGACGATTAGAGGTTAGGATGATATTGCTCCACCACACAATTTCACTATTTTTCAACGTTCATAAATGTGATGCCCTCACTTCTACAAACTCATAATATATTTTCATATTCGCGATATGCGAATATAAATATATATGATTTTGATCTCTTATGGACATGTGACCATGTGGCAGGCTGACAGGAAACTTCTATCATGGCGTCAGTGAATGTGGGTCTCCTGTGCCACACAGCATTCAGGCGGCAATTCAAAATACGAGTGTAGTTTCATTTTGAAATACTTGACGTTTTGGGATGAGGAAATTCACATTTTTTAACTGACCAGGTTTTTTTTTGAAAAAAAAAATCTTAAGCATGACATTTAAAAAATCCTATATTTATTGAAACATTTTATATTATTTTATTGAATTTCAATATTCAAAAAACATCAGAAGGTTAATTTTCAGAACATATGAATTCAGTGAAAGATACTGTAGAGCAAAGAAATTAATTTTCATTTTTTTCTAAGGTCTTGCTAGAACATACGAAATTTTACAAACAAAAGGAAACGGTATTTTTGATAATAATATTTAATTCTAAAAACAATTTTTTTTAAACTTATATTAAGTTGTCCTCTGTTACTAAATAACTTTTGAAAACTTCTGTTAGCACGCGAAGAAGTATTTTTTTTTAATAATGTTGCATTCACCTAAAAACAACACATTTCAGTTTCCTCCTCTTAAATCTTTCAAGAAATTAACAAATAAATATAGAAAAAAATGATAAACAACTTAGGTAGGCTTTTATTGATTTTTCTTTTATACCAATGTATATTCATTCTGCTGAAGTAAAATTTCTTCAAAATTTTTAGAGATAAAAATTTAGACTATCAGGCCTCCCTTAACCCCCCCCCGGGGGCCGCGCCTAATTTTTAATCTTTAAAGATACTTTAAGGCTTTTTGAGAGCTTCGAGGGATTAATTGAGAGAATTTTCACTGAATTTTATAATAATTTTTAAACGCTCTTTCAAATAATTTACTTACAATAAATCAAGAAATACACAATATTTCAGAGATTTTTACATTATCGAGAGAATATCAGAAAATTCTTAAAGCACTCGATATTTACAACGCTTAAATTCGAAATGCGACGAAATTTAAAACGAACTTTCAACACATGGCCTTCCTTTGTCCCTTTAAAGAAAACAAAATTAGTCTCGAATCATTTTTAAATCATTTTTAAAGGAATAGGACGCGTTTCTCAAACAGCGAAAGAAACCAAATATAAAATGCTAAAGTTTGATCATTTTTCCTTTAAATTGTGTATCTATATACTAACAATTTCATACAAGATTTATAACCGCGTATAAAAAAAAAAGAGTTTTTGGTTCCATGCCTAGAGGTAGGCCGGAAATTGGCAGATGGGAACATATGAACTTCTATCTAATACAACGCTGCTGAAGGCTGGTGATCTTTTCAGCATAAATCACCAATCGATTGAGACTCTCGGTTTCCTTTCTC